>PVJO010001638.1:0-166196 GCA_004026905.1 Hystrix cristata | reverse complement strand
GAAATATGCTCGGTACAAAGTAGACATAAAATAAATGTTAATCATTAGAGAATAACTTTCCCTACTTAAATTATGTTCATCGTACATACCAGTTGCTACTGATGCAGTTATTAAAACCAGTTTCGTAGGTTTACTGTGGAAGTTTGAAGAAGTTTGGTAGTAAATGCCCCGGCAGGACCCTGAACCTGGAATCAAGCTCACGAGTGACCTTGTTCTCTAGGGTGCTGAGGGCCAGCGATGACTCGGGATTGACCCTGCAAAGTGGCATTACTCCCTGAGGATATTCTTTTCTGTGTTTCTTTCAGTTTTTTGAGGTACTGCAGATGGAGCCCAGGGGCACTCTACCACTGAGATGTGTCTCCAGCCCTTTTCATTTTGAGACAGGAGGTCACTGAGTTGCCCAGGATGACCTTCAATTTGGCAGTCCTCCTGCCTTGGCTTCCCAAGAAGTTGGGATTATAGGAGTGCGCCACTTCAAACACATTGAACCTTCTTTCTGGAGGAAAAAAAAAAAAGAGGTCTATAGGACTGGTGTACTGGCTTTTTCGGGCCTATGTTTATGTGAACAATTTCTCACATAAATTGAGCATGACTACTAGCGATTATCAGATTTTCCTTAGTCAGTCTGAGACTGACATTTAAAGACATGTTTCTCCAAAAGGAAAATACTTTGCAAATGATTCTCATTTTGATGTTTTGATGTTTCATTTAATACTTGGACTCCATCCCCCAGTACTGGTACTGGGGACTGAGCCCAGGGCCTTTGTGCTAAGCTGCATCCCCAGCCATTTATTTATTCATTCCTTCATTCATTAGTTTGATCATTCATCCTTATTTTCAGACATGGTCTGGCTATTTGTTAAACTTCCCATACTGGGCTAAATGTGCAGTCCTCCTGCCTCAGCCTCCCAGAGTACTGGGCTTGTAGGTGTGCCCCACCACGCCCAGCCAGCAATGCTTTGGTGCTTCTTTGCCACTAGATTAACTGGAGGAAAGGGTCTTGGAAGTGTAGTACTTTAGAACTTGGATATTTTACTTTTCATTATTCAACACTATTTTTTATTGCTGTTGAATTCATAAACATCAACACTCTCTTTTAGAAACATTACCACCATATATAATTAGATGTGTAAGAAAAGAATAGTTTAATCATAGTAAATGTAATGGAATGGATGTGGGTAGGGTTTCATAAGAAAAACTAAATAAAGGGCCATTTGGATTAAGGCTGCTGGTCAAATCTCACAGCACTGTGAGCGCCCTCTGCTGGCCTGGTCCAAATCAGGGAAATGTAGGGACCCAGGGGAGCGGAAGCCCTTACCATTTATTGAACACCTACTAGGAGCCAGGCAGTTTTGTAACTAGAAACTCAAGTTTCTGTAAGCCACATAGCCCTGCAATAGTAGGTTCTCTACTATTATCATATTTCAATTTACTTGCTTACTTTTAATCCAGTATATGTTTTTCTAATATTCTGAATTTATGTAGATAAAGGAATTACAAACTTTATTTTCACCCAGTATTCTTTTCAACAGATATATTAAATGAACAACTCTTCATAGAATATAGAATTGGACAAGAGTTACTACTTTAACAACAATTTTAGAGTGGAAAAATTTGAAACATAGAGCACTCATCTTTCAGTAGACTTCAACTTTAAAGGAAAAAAGTAACTGCTAGATGTTAGGGCTTTTGCTACTTTGCGAAGCTTGAAATCACGTCATGCATTTTGAAGGATCAGGGACGTTTCACGTATTGTCTCAGCAGCCAGAAAGTCAGACTGAGAGCTGTCGGATGTCTCACGGGGAAGCCACATCACAGTGACACAGGCACGTCCACCAGACATCGTGTCATGGAAAAGTCCTGGGCAGTCCCACCCACGGTGCTTTACTTGAGCTGTCAGCAAGTTATAGAAAGAAGAACTTTGAGACTGACCTTTTCCCTTGGTCCTCACTTCCTCAGTGGAAATGCCAAAATACCAAAAACTGACCAAAACGGAGGAAAAGGCCAGGGTCGGGGGGACGTGTAAGTGACATTTTTCTTGAACAATAGAAAGTCGATTTATGGACTGTGGGTAGATTGGCAGCATTTCACACAAAAAGGATTTAGGAAATGAAATGGAATTCACTTAATTCAGACATCTGAAATGTTTGTAGAGTTCTGTTGTATGTGTTTTAGAATAGCGGGAAGTAACTTAAAGATCGAAGATGTTATTTTTTTTTCTACTCCTTTCCACTTACCAGCCCCATAAATCTGAGCAAGTTATTTGACTTCTTTAAGACTCAATTTTCTCATCTGTAAAAAAGGATTGATAAGACAGTCCTCTGGTTAGTCCTGTGAGAATAAACATGAGTTAATGTGTCTGATAAGGCTTTCTCAGCAGTGATGTGGCACATATATTTTATGGAGGAGGATGTGTGCTGGACTTACGTGCAGCTTAATGTTTAGCCTAATCCTTAAAGCTGTCATGATAATGATGTCAAATGATGCTTGCATGTTTCCTGTGTCCACACTCTTCACTCAGGTCCTGCGGACTCCCACCATCCTTGGGGAAGCCCTCCAAGACAGGCAGTACCCGTGGGCCCCAGCCGATCTTGGCCTTAACTCATCCTACTCACAACCCACGCTTTGCGGAGATCCTCAGACTCACAAATGCAGTGTACTGCAGACCACCTGTTACTGTCTTAAAACTTAAGGCAGTACAATTGTAGAAGAAGAGTAGGAAAGAGCAGCAGGAAAGAAACAAGTGCTGTCCGAAGCTTTCTTTCCATCCCAGAGAGTTTGGAGAGCAATTTAACAAAGTTCATTCTACTAATGGACTTTTGTGTGATATAATATATTACAGAATCTTCCTTCATTGCGGTAACACACGAGATCGGACACCTGGTCTCCCATAGTCCCGTGACATTTTTGGCATTTGGAGCAATGAAAATAAAATCAGTGGTGTGAATTAAAAAAAAATAAATAAAGTGGAGAAAGGTGCTGGAGACCCAACTCAGGGTCTTGTGCTTGCAAGGCGGTGCTAAAATTGTTCAAATGCATTCATCAAAATTACCATTTACTTACACTGACATATACATTTTTATATACTGATGCAAACTAGTAGTTGAAAATAATAACTGAAGTAGTAAGCATAGCTTTATTTTTCTCCCAAATGAAAAAAAAAAAAAAAGGAGGAGCTTAATTTCAGCATAAGGGGGTGGTTTTTACATTGCTTTATTTTGTTTAGAGTCCACTGGGAAAATGTATTCCTCTGTAATAGCAAAGTAATCGTTCTAGTTTATAAAAACTTGGAAACCCATCACATTAATTTCTGCTGTAATGTTAAACTATGTATGTTTTCAATTATGGAGCTGACTTGCTTTGCTGAGAATTTAGTAATATAGGAGCTGAGCTGAAAACCAGGTTATAAATCGTTGCAGCATGACTTCTCGGTAAAACATGAAGACGTCCGAGTCTATTTGTGTGTTCTGTTTTGTCAGGGAAATGCATGAGAATTAGCTTTCTTATGCTACCGCTAATAATCGCCATCTTTTATCAAATTAGAAATATTGTATCTCTACAAGAAGAAAATCTGCTTGACTTTTGATATTGTCTTTCAGAATCTAGTTGAAACTGAGGGGGACATATAGATATTACTATTATTTTAAAAACAAAGTATTTTTTAAAAACATGATAGAATACAGGCAAAGTTATAGCCATCAGCAGTTGCTTTCAAGCCTCGCTGTAAGCCCAACTATCGCCACCTGGGGAGGTTTTACAAGCTCTGATGTCTGGGTGTGCCTGAAATCTGTGCCTCTGGGAGTGGGCCCAGGTGTTGGCATTCGTTTACAGCTCTCCCCAGGTGACCCTATGGCCCGGTGGAGGCTGAGTGCCACGTGGAGAAGGGGAGGAGACTCAGGAGCACCCAAGTTTAAGGGAGGCAGCCCGGGTCCAAGTGCATGAGGCCTCTGGACCTCTTCTCTAAGTTTCAGTGGGTGCTGCCAAGAAAAGGGGGAATGTATTCGGATGTTAAGAGACAGTGGGGATTCGCAGGGTGCTCCTGGAAACGAGTCTGTCTTGTAGCCAGTGCCAGGAGTTCGTTTCCGTCAATGGGGCTGATGGCTGTGGCTGTGGCGGAAGTGTAAAGTGAAAAGGCGAAGCCTAAGCAATGTGAGTATGTGCATGTGGTCACTGCTGTGGATTAGTTTTGTGCATGTGTGTGTTTGGGAAAGATAATTGTCTCACAACATGATTGTTGTTTTCTTTACATTCATCTTTTTGTATACGCATTTTGAAATAACATGTGTGACAGAACATGAAGTCTGCGTAGTCAAATCTCAGTCAGAGCTGTGGATTGTGTGGTGTCTCCAGACACCCTGAGCACACACTTCCGGGCCGTGTGCTGGGGGTGGGATGATGAAGAATAAGAGATAGTCCCGGCCAAGATGAGCGAGGGCGCTATCTACTAACCTTGGAAGTAGACCAATATAGTTGTAAACAAACAAGTATAGCTCACTCCAGCAAAAATGAAAATGCTTCTTCCTGCAGGCTATTAGTTCCCCTGCAGTTTCCTCTGAGTGGCCACATCCTATGTGACTAAGGACCCTTGACAGCCGATGCTGAGCGTCGTCTCTGTTATCCGAGATTAGATGAAGAGTGTACAGTACATATTTAAAAATTAATTACCATGACTCAGAAATGTTATCTATAAATTAGAAGGCATCCGTTGTTTGGAATCACATGGGAACAAACAATGTGAGATTGTGTGCGGTAGCCCTTAACCCTACCCCTGTATTTCCTGCCTACAAACCCACTTCGTGTTTTTCAGTCAGTTCTGCTCAAGGCGAACTGGCCTGACCACTAGAATCCTAGGAAAGTTTTTACTGCATTTGTTACTAGGTAAACATCCCTTTCTTGTGGCCTCTGGAAGTCTGTTTTCTATTCCCAATAAGCGCCATTTCTAACCTAGAGTTAAAAGATGCGGAAGAGAGAGGATGGGCCTCATTGGACGTGGTCCCAGAGTGTTGGTGAGCTCGTGGGACTAAGTGTAAAGTCGCCGGATGATGTGGTAGCTGTTCCCCATCGGGTCTGGGAGAGACTCAGCATGCAGAGAAAGAGGATTTAGGGACGTGGTGTTACTGAAGTAGGAAAGTGAGTAGTAAGTGTGGGACGGGGCAGTGGTGGCATCCCAGTGTCGCCTGGTGGGGCCACAGCTGTCTTGGGGAGAAGCCAGCACAAACAGAACACAGCCACCAGGTTTGGGGCGCAGGAAACCTTTCTTCCTGTCCCAAGAGCAGCCATTGTTAGAAAGCCAGCATTCTTTCTACGGACCTAGTAATCCTCCTCCTTTCAATCTGTCCCTCCTGGAAGCCATTACTAATTAGAGGGAGTTACTGTGACTCTCCGGAGGTCTAATCACAAGAGCATCAACCGCACCCAGTTGTAACTATTCCTGCCCTATAAGGGTCACCTGGGCAGTCAGGTCTCAGCCCGCCCAACTGGCTTGGACTGTCTAAAGAAGCAGCTGAAAACTTTCTTCAATTCAGCTGTGTTCTGGGTTGTATTCTTCCTGCACGATGTTTTGGAGGACGCACAAGTGTGTACAGATGTGAATATCCTCTCATACTTCTTCAAATCTCTCCTGCCCAGGAGATTTGGTACAGATGTTTTCACTTCCAAAGTCTTACCTATGTAGGTATTCTAAATTTTTCCAGGACACTATATCTGGAGGTCAAAGCTACAAGGGACAAAGTGTGTAACGATATGGAAGATTTTGCAAAAAGAATCTTATGATGCTGCATCTTATTCTGCCCCCAATTATTGATTCAAATTCACTTTAATACAGGGTTTTAATATGATCTCAGACATAAACAAGTCATGCCAACAGATGAAAAATATAATTATCACTATGAAGATCATTTTTCACTGTACAGTTTAAAAGTACTGGGTGGCACATGAATAATTTATTTATGTTTGACTTTCTGGCTATTTACGAATTTACCTAAGTATATATTGAAGTATTTTATTTACTGCTAAAACTGTGGTTTCCCAGGTCTTTTTACCTTTGTTGAGAACATGAGTCACATTCCACCAAATGTAAGGCGTAAGACAGTTTTAAGTGTGGTGCATTATTTGTGTGTTAATTATATGCTCCATTTTCTACATGCTCGGCCATTGCTTTCCGGCTCCAGTAAACTATGCCTTAATTGCCAAGGACTGTTCAAGAAACATTTTAAAAAGTGCCCTGGTAATGTTGCTTACATTGCTGGGTAAATGGTTAAAACAAAAGTGCAAATTCTTTTCTGAGCCTCAGACACTGCAGTTGCGTTTGCACAGCCCCTACCAGTTTTCACAGGGCTTCATGTCTTGCTCATGTCTCCTTTTCACCCCGGGGCAGCCTCTTTATAACTTGGAGGGCATTTTACAAACAAAAATGATGTTAGATGAGAAAACAGCTAATTAGATACTATGTTAACATGGAGTATCTCCCACCTACCCCCAAACTGCATACTAAATACAAGTGAGAGAAGTAAGTGAAGGAAAAGCATCGGAGATGAGTACCCAGGTTTATTTTCCTTACTCTTGTAGAATAGTATCTTCAAGAAAACTGATGATGAACTTATTTTCAAATGCCGTAGGTAGTCCCACTGGAGAACCCTGCGGAAAGACGTGTTTGGAAGAAAGAGACAACCAGTGGTTGGGCGTCACGCTTTCCAGACAGCCAGTGGAAAATGGATCCATCGTGGTAGGTATTGGAATCGGCCCACTGGACAGCTCCAAAATCAGATATGCCAGGTGCAACTTTTACACTTTTTGGTCTCCCTTTTGTTTTTTAGACTTGTGGGCATAGATGGAAAAATATATTTTACATAAAGAAGGAAAATAAGCTCCCCACTGGTGTTTGCTATGGGATGCCTTCTGACTTACGAACAGAGCTCAGTAAGAGAATGGCTCCATGTTACCAAGGTGAGGTTTGATGTTTATATCGACTGCCTCAACAGAGGGAAGTGAATGTCTCTTCGATGGTTTTAAATTTTCAGCTGGGACATTCAGAGAGAAAGAGGGAGAACTTTGAAGTAGATTTTTTTAAAAAATTACTCCAAGTATTCCTTCCTTTATTTTCTGTATCCAGTTGCAGGTAGCATTAGTTTTCGTAAGTACTTTGTGCTTGGAATAGAAATTCTGTGGTTAATTTGAATAATTATGGAAGCTAGTAGGTAATTATCTACTTTGGCACTAAGTTAAAATTATCTACTTTTGCACTATTGTCAGTGTGAGTCTAATTCCTACCAAATACAGGACACTGCAGTTCGTAAAACTACATTGAAAAGTTTGATCGGAAAGAGAGAGGCTAGATTTCTTGGCTTGCCTCCAGCTTCCAGGAGTAAACAAAATATTTCAAATGTAAGCAAATCCTTCCTGCCTTATCTCTTTTATTCTAATTCATATATATTCCTCAAAATAGCAAGAGATTGGTGTCTAAAGTATGAAAGACCTTTCTTGTGGAAATTCTGTGCTATGGGTTAGTGGTGGCAAACCTGTGGCACACATGCTGCAGTGGGCTGTTTGTATCATCGAAAACTCTAGAAGGTCCCCCCATCACTGCTATAGGTACATCACATACAGAGCTAGACCTTAAGCACAAAAATGACCAAAATTAGGATGAATGTCTACAGAGCCTTTAAAATAGTATCTGCAACAAACCCAAAACTCTCAAAATGTGTCTTTAGAGACTAAAGAATATATCAATACCAATTTCTAATTTTTCTAATAAAAAACAAAACTCTAGCAACTGAAGATTTTTATTAACTGTCAAAAATTTGGCCATGTATTTAGTTATTGAGTCTAATAATACTGGGATATTCACTTCCTGGACTCTGATGTCACAGCAGGCTTGTATCATAAATATCCTTTGGATGCAAAACATTGAAAGGTCAATATTGAATTCTCAGTCATGGTAAAACTCAGCCTAAGTTTCCATATCTTTATTCTCTTTTGCTGAATAGTTTTTGGGTTACATGCAATTTAAAACATTTTCACAGAAGAATTTTTTTTTTTTTTTGGTTTGGATATACCTAGCCCTTTTACAAAATATTCGAGATGGCATAAAGCCTAGTGCATCTGAAGTTGTAAAATACAGGATCAGGTAAGATATAAAAAGACTGAAAATAATGGCAGGAAAAGATTATATAGATTGCATAGCAATTTACTTAAATTTTCTGGTTATCATGGCCCAAAAGCTATGATCCTGATTATTCTCTTCATAAAGGTTTATTTATGTCAGTTCTTCAGCAGACACAAAGCTGTGTCCCCTTAGTAAGCTCCAAAAACATTAATTCTTGAGAGCTTTGTAATAAGAGATGCTCCTCTTAGATCTTGATATTTTCAGCTGGGTAAAATCTTGGAAAGCATAATTTCTTCAATAAAGGATGTTGGAAAAATTGGGTACCACATGCAAATTAATGAAATTGAACTCTTTTGTTGTACTATACACAAATATCAACTCAAAATGAAACAAAAAGATGTAAATCCAAAATTGTGAAACTCCAGAGAAAACCATAGGGGACAATTTCCTTGATACTGATGTGGAAAATGATTTTCTGTTTATCACACCAAAAGCCCAGTCAGCAGAAGCAAAGATAAACACACGGAACTGCATCAAAGTAAAAAGCTGCTTCTACACAGCAAAGGAAGCAGTTGATAGACTGAAGAAATAACCTGCAGAAGGGGGAAAAGTATGTACCTGATAAAGAGTTAATATCCAAATACTTAAGGAACTCAAGCTGATAGCAAAAATACAAATAAGCTGTTTTAAAAATAGGTAAAAATATAGCTTCCTTTTCAAAGAAAGAATGAAAATTGTCAGTAGATAACATGAGAAGATACCTGATGTCACTGATGACCAGGGAATGCAAATCATAGCATGACGGGATCACCTCACACTGTTAAAGTAACCGTTTGTCAGAAAGATAATTGTCAGAAGCCCAGGCAAGAATGTGGAGAAATTTGAACACTTTCATACTGTTGATGGGAATGTAAACTAGTACAGCTGTTACAGAAAAGTTACAAAAATTGGAAGTACCAAATGATCCAGAAATTCCTCTGGAATATACCTGAAGGAAATAAAATCAGTCCTGCATAGAGGTTATCTGCACTCCCATGATCATCGCTGCATTGTTGACAAATGAACGCAAGAGGAATTATAGGGTATGTATGTGTATGCACATACACAGTGGAGAAGTATTCAGCCTTAAGAAAATCTATCATTTGTGACAAGAAGGATGAATCTGGAGGGCATTGTGTTAAGTGAAATAAACCAAGCAGGGAAAGACAAATAGCACATAATCTCTCATGTAGAATTAAAAAAAAATGTCAAAAATGTACAAATAGTAGGAAGGTGCCTGTTGTGTGAGGAAGCGAGGTGGGAATGGGAAGATGTTGGTCAAAGGACACAGAGTTGCACTTACGTAGGATGAATAAGTCTAGAGATCTAATGTACAGCATGGACCATTTCTAATATTCTAGTGTGTCTTGGAAATTTGCCAGTACAGTAGATTTGGATTGCTTTTACCACACAAAGGTCACCATGAGGAGATGGATATGTTAATTTGCTTGAGTAATTCACTATGTGTTTGTATAACAGAACAATGTTCTACACCTTAAATTTATATCATTAATACAAAAGGTGGACTCAGCAACAAATCCTACCTCTATCTTACTTATTTGATAAATATTTTGAGTGTGAGCTGCATCTTCTCTGGAGGAGGAGGTAGGGGGAGATTTGTTTTTATTGCCACTTCATGGTGATAGTTTGAGGATTAATAAAGGAGGATTGTGTAATCCTACATCAAGTACTATTGTTTTTTAAAATGGGATAGTACGAAGTATAAATCTTAAAAGGCATATTTGTAAGAATTTTTCCAAAAAATTGTGGACCATCATATCTTTACCTAAAAATGTAATCCTGAGTCATTTTTGTATTTCATTTTAGATTATGTGAGAAAATTTGGAGAAAATTTTGCATCATGTCAAGCTGGAATATCCAGTTTCTTCACAGAGGTAATAGTTCAGAATGTAGCTGTTGTGAATGTTTACATATATGCACTTAACTCTTCTGAAGATTTTGAAAACCAGCACCATACTTTGAAGTCAAAATTGTGTACAATCTGACTAATACCTCTTAAAATTGCCAGTATTTCTACTCTACTTTTACTGCTCAATTTTTCTCATATAGTTTGAGGAAATTAGTGTTTTATGGTTATACCACACAAAATTGGCAAAAATTTATACTAAAGATTATTGGTTTTATCAGTAGTTTAATGGCAATCAAAAGTAGATAGTTTTTGTTATTTTAGGTAATTAAAAATAGCTAGTATGTTATTTTTATTATCAGTTCAGTAGGGAAGACAATATATAAATGCACATTTTTCATTAAATTATAATTGGGATGTTTAAGAATATGTTAATATCCTCTTAAATCAGATATATCCCAAACTCTTATTTTTTTCCTAGAACTCTAACGGTGTATTGTGAAAAGTCACAATTACATTTAACCCCAAATCTTGTGGTTTCTCTTAAAAATCCATCATGAATTCATGAATGTTTTCTATCTCTATGGAGATCAGACTTTATTAAGTTTTAGGTAAATAATTTCTGTAAAATATCATATTTTTAAATGCTTGTAATAATGCTTTCTTTAGTTTATATTTAAATTTACTTTTAAATGTTCAAAATTTAGGAAGTAGAGAGATACGATAAATTTGATTGCTATAAATGTTCGTGCTATAGCAGACTAAGACTTACTCATTCCAACCTTCTGTTTGTTTTCCTAAATTCCTATTTATAATAAAATAGGCCCCAAATTCCCCTGGCTTTTTTTTTTTATAGTTTTCTAGACTAACATTTTTAGGGAAACTAGCCTATGGTCTTTGTAAATTAAAATAATTCCACTCTTATTCTCTGGCAACACATGATTATCTTCGCAAAGAGCAGTAATCATGTATGATTTTTTTTGGTTTTAGGAGAAGCCACATTGCCTTGTTCCCACAAGCTTACTCTAATTTTCAGTGAGTCTACCTATGATTTTTGAAATCCACTGACAAATCTGAAGAGAGAATTTTAGAATTTTTCTTCTGAAACTTTTTAAACGTGAGCCCATTAGCTTACTTTCCTCACCTTACAAAAATGTTCATATTTCAGAAATGTATTACAAAGTGTATTTTCTTCACTATTTACTTCAAATGAAGTATATTTAGAGGAGCTTTTTGAGTAGGGAGATTTAACTTTTAAATGATCGTAATTTTTCTTTTTTTCCTTACAGGATTTAATTGTGATGGGAGCTCCAGGATCATCTTACTGGACTGGCTCTCTTTTTGTCTACAATATAACTACAAATAAATACAAGGCTTTTTTAGACAAACACAATCAAGTAAAATTTGGAAGTTATTTAGGTACTGTAAAAATTGACGAATTCTAATTCTGTGTGCCTTAGAGTTACTAGTTTTTGTAGAGAAAGACTATTATATCGTCAAAAGATCTAAGCGGCCAGTATGTAGCAATTAAAGAGTCAGTTGAGAAACTATCTCTGATTAAGCATGAAATCTATGGAACTTTAGTAAACTTACTATTTTACGTTTACATATGTGGCTACAATCATCATTATATGATTAACTAGAACTCCTGGAGTAGCTTCCTTTTGACTGTTCACTTGAGGAAACACAGACTTATATCTTCACGAGGTCAACTTATTACTAGGCAAGTAGCCTCAGCTGTGTGCTCACTGCATCCCAGGAACTTTTTAAAAGAACTCTACATGTGTTAATTCATTAATCGTGTTATGTATGAGCACATATAATTTCTTAAAGGACCAAATGAAAGCTGATGGGACTGTTCCCAGCATTCTAGGTAAAGAGTAACATTATGACACATAGTCTAAAAACTGCTCATTGGCCTTTGCCTTTTAACATCTTAGCTGTTTTCCAGATCTTAACTATCATCTTCATTCTCTTCCTCCTCATTATTTTTATTTCAAACTTGATATTTCCACAGAAATATAAAAATTTGGGGCATTGATCCCATTACTATAAAATAATTACAGTTTCTTAAGAAGCATCCATTTATTTAAGCTGTATAATTTGAAGTGTGTGCATCTTACACAGAGGTAATTATAATAAAAAGGCGGTGTTTTTCCTACTCACGCAGAAGAACTTCATTTATAATTCAACATTTTCTTATTTACGAATGAAGGGTATCTTTTGAGTATTCTAAAAATATAATTTGATAGTATGCCTTTCAGCACATGAAAGCAAGGTGGTTCACCTTTCATGTCATCATGAAATCGTGACAACAGGAAGATTTCTTGACACGAAAATCAGGAAGTTGAAAATCAAGAAGATTTTCATTTAAAGCTTAAAAAGCTCAATATGCTCAAATGTTTTGGTTGTAATCCTTGAAACTGATTACTGATACTACACAAACCAAATGCAAAGGCAATATTTTCAGCTTCTGGGAGTTGGAAATAGAACCACATGGTCTCGTAAGACATCTATCAAAATTGCTTAAAGTATAATGAGAATTTTCAGTATTATGCTAAGATTCTTAAAATTCTGCCTAATACAGTCATTTTGAATTCAGTCTCATTTAATTCTGTGAGTAGATTTAGGATCTGTTCTATCCATGCTAAATGATGACTAACTCTTCTCCCCTTCCTCGAAGGGTACTCGGTAGGAGCGGGCCATTTTCGAAGTCAGCATATGACAGAAGTAGTTGGAGGAGCCCCTCAGCATGAACAGATTGGTAAAGTAAGAATTCTCTTTTAATCTTTATGTTTGCCCAAAAGTTCCAGTGAATTGCACGAGGTAATAAATATTAAAAGGCCTGTAAAAAATATTAAAGAATGAAAGATTAAAGAACAGTGTATTACATTAGTGAAATTTGTGAAAGATTTATGGTTTTAAAGGAAATTTAGCAGGAAAGTTTTAAGGAAAATTATAGAAGTCAAGTGAAGATTTTCTTTCCTAAAAGTAAATTGTAAAATGAAAGCTGTCCAGGGAATAGATTCACTGTGTAACATTTATTGAAAGGAATTTGGAGCAGCTGCGTGCTTTATGCTAAGATAGAAAAAAAGAAAATGTTATTTCTGGTTCTAGTTTTTCACTAAGCTGCTGTGTGCGCTTTGACCAATCAATCTCTGTGTACCTTAACTTTTTTTTTTTTGTACCTTAACTTTTGAAAAGTGACTCAAACAATACTTTCTTGCCATCTGTGCAATCAATAAGATAATTCCTGACAGGTCAGTTCTGTAAACAAGGTATATTAATGTGAAAACAGAGCCCTACACCTTTCATACCACTCTTAAAATAATATTTAACATTTTAAGTAAATTTCAAAATTTAAGATTCGAGCAAGTACTTGAGGTGAAAGTTAACATTTTGATCAAACAGTAATAAGTATATAGTTAATAAGAGAATTTAATGGCAATGTAAACTCTTCTAATGTTTCCCCAATTGCAGGCCTATATATTCAGCATTGATGCAAAAGAACTGAATATCTTATATGAAGTGAAAGGTAAAAAGGTAATATACCAACATACCTTTGGTATAGCGGAGGGCTTCTGTGGACAGCCCTGCTCTTCATAACCGGATGTGCTTTGCTTTGGGACAGCTGGGCTCGTACTTTGGAGCTTCAGTCTGTGCCGTGGACCTCAACGCAGATGGCTTCTCGGACCTGCTGGTGGGCGCGCCCATGCACAGCACCGTCAGGGAGGAGGGCAGGGCCTTTGTGTTCATCAACTCTGGTGCGGTAGGTGGGGCTCGGCCATTTGTGGAAGTGTGGTGGAAACTGTCATTATTCCAGAGTTCTGATACTACAGGCTTTATTTTACTGACAAAAGTTAAAAAAAAAAAATATATATATATGTATATACACACATATATATGTATATACACACGTATATATGTATATACACACACACATATATGTATATATACACATATATATATGTGTATATATATCATATTGATGCTTTCTAAAAAGAAAACTGGGAAAATGGGCATCACGATGAATAGGCAGCTATTTCATTTGAATATTCCAGAAATACCTGTATTCTGTATCAACAGCTTGTATGTATTCACTCTAGTAGTTGAAATTTCTTTTAGTCTTATTTTGACACAGTTCTGATTTGAAAGAATGATGTTTATCCTTCAAAATGAGGATTTTTTTAGAGACAGTTCTAAAGTTGAGGTCCTTGCATAATTTAATAAATTATAAAACATTACTAGAAGATGAAGAATTAAAATCTTTAAATTCTTGATTTGAAAACAATTAGAAATGTTTGGATAAATTGTTAATGGATGCTTTACGCATGTTATTTTTTTAAAAGATGATGAATTTGACAGTTTATTTTGAAGTGGATCTTCTAATTGTTTAAGTAGGTAATTACTGACGTATTTGTAGTTCAGTTTTAGTGAGCCATGTTTTAAAGGAGAAACTGAGTTCTTGGTTCAATTTAAAGAATTCTGCTGGCCTTATCTTGACAGCTTCCCGTCTTGACATTAAGACATTAAATCAAAACAAAGAAATGATAGGCCTTAATGGGATCTGTTCACCCTGTTTCTTTGATTTGAGAACAACAGCAGACTTGTGAGAAAATTGGTTCATTTCTTATGGCACGATGTCTCTCAGTCAGGATTGAAAAAAGTAGAATCGGTTTCAAGAAGATGCTGGTAACCTTATTTACAGTGGTTTCAGGGTGCTTAATAAGTTCCTCATCTAAATATCAGACTAAACTGTGCAATTTAAGAGAGAAAACACTCTAATCTTAGAAAGTTGGGAGGTTCTCAAAGTTGTAAATATGGAGGAGGAAATCCATGTACGCATTGGGATTTCCTAGGCTGTGTTTAAAGCTTGTTTGAAGTGTAAAGGCACACGGTTACACAGCGATCATTAGTCTCTCATTAATAGTGGTAACTGACAATAATTTTTCTTTCATAGATATTTCACGTTTCCCTGTGGGTAGTTTTCTTATACATGCTACATCCTCATGCTGCAGATTTCTCTGTATGATTGCAACTAAACTTCTTTAAGAACAGTTCAAACAGCAGCATACACATCTAAAATAAAGCAGCATAAAAACTTTTCCACTGAGATCTTAAACCTCCCCAGTGTGAAAAATAAAGGCAGAGCTCCTTTGCTTAAAAAGCAAGGGAAGAGCCCTGCCCACTAATCATACCCTTGTGTTCTCCCCTTGCACTTGCCAGGCGGTACCACTGTTGAACACTGCGGTTAATGTAGTCGCTGATTTCAGCTTTTAAGTCCTCTGCATGGATTGGTTTTCCTTTGTCACCATCTCGCCTTCTGTTTGCTAACTTCCTGAAAAGGCACTAGCCACTAAGGCGCACGGTGCATTTATTTATCTGGTTTGCTGTAATCTGTCCTACTGGAGTGGAGATTCCACTTGGAAAGGAGTTGTCTGTCTTATTTATTGCTGCTTCGTTAGGGCTGGGAAGAGTCTTGGACAAGTAGGTGCTCCAGAATTATTTTTAAATGAACTCAAGAAAGAATGACACTCGAGTGACTCTGACTTCCACCTAATTCGACTAAAATAGCTCTCAGGATCCCCAGAGAACGCTTGATCGCTGCTCTCTGGGACTGGAGGATGCTTGAAGAGTGATCACCGCTTCTCTTCCGATTCTCCTCCCAGAGCTGTGTTGTCTTGTGTCCTTACCTGTCTGCCCTCCCTGAGCCCTTCTCCCTTCGCTTTTGGCATGTGCCCAGGAGGAGGCTGTTCTGGCCCGCAGTCCTTTGATTCAGTCACTTGCTATCTTGGGGTCAGCGATCGCACCGATAGAGGTGGTTCGATCATCTTTGTTCATTTAGAATAAAGTAAATGACAGTATATGGAGTGTAACAAGGGCTGGAAAAAGGAGCAGAGAATAGTTTCGTCTTGGCCTCTAGCACCTCAAGATCTGGTGAAAACACCAAACTTGGGAGTGAACAATGAATTGCCACGTGGCAAACGATACGTGATAAGTACATAAAAAGTGGAAGAAGTGATTTGCTTTGGGTCAGAAGGTTTCCCAGAGGAAGCAGTATTTGAGCAAGACAAGAATAAACATTTTTCAGTTAGAAAATAAAAGGCGATGAGTGCTTCACAAGGGGAAGAACATGTGTGTATTTAGGGAATGACAAACAGGTTTTTAAAGAGAAAAGGATTTATGATTAGTGTGAGTAGTGCATGTATATTTGCGGGAGTGGGGGGTTGAGATGATCAGAGTTTGTAAACAAAATTGGTAGCTGTTATTACAGCAGCTTGTTGTTGCAACTTTTAAGATACTAGCTGACAAATCCATGTTCCAATGCTGCTGGGATTAGGTTCCAGAGGCCATCTTGTCATGTCACTCCTCAACTCAGAAACCTTCAGTAGCTTCTTACATTCACAACTTTAAATTTCCCACTAGTGGCACATGCCCAGAATCTCGCTGCTCAAGGTTGAGCAGGAGAATGACGAGTTCAAAGCTAGTGGGTGCTGCAGAGCGAGTTCGAGGCTGACCTGAACTACACAGTGAAACTGTCTCAAAATACCAAGACACAAACAAGAAAGTAAATTTTCTTCCCCATCAAATTACAGCCCATTAAATTACAATTTGACTTTCTGTCTCTTTCATTATATATATCATTCCTTTCAAATTTGTGTTTTGTTGAGTCTTTTCTGCATCAAAACTATACCTTTCTTTCAGTAGCCACTTTGTATGCCATCTTCATCAAGTCGCTTCTAGATTTTCTTTCCTGTTTTCTTGTTATTGGTCTTTCCTTGTCTCCGTTACATACTTTCCCCTGTTTCTTCTTATTGCAAAGCAGTTTTACTTCCAAGCCACTCACATGGCTGCGCTAAGCCCTCCCTGTGCCTGCAGGCTTCTCGCGGAAAGGAGTGTGTTTTCTACACACACTGCCTTTCACCTGTTCACCTTCTACAGTGCATCGTCTTTAGTAAGAGCTCGATAAAGACTTGTTAAATTGAATTATCAAAATGATTTATTGGATTTTCAAAGCCAGGGATCAGGACTTTGACATTTTTTATGTCTTCTGTGCTCTAATCATGCTATTATATGTGTTGACATACTCAATAAATATTTATCGAATTGAACTGAGATGTGTGTACTAAAGCTCAATCTGTAGTTTGTCCAACTTGTTTGGCGCATTAGGAAAAAAATCCATATCCAATTACAGCAGTAAATCATGTGTAAAGTTGTCAGGGAGTGTAATCGCGACACCTTTTCTCTCCCTGTCTACCTAGGGAGCAGTAATGAATGAAGTGGAAACGGCACTCATCGGAAGTGACAAATACGCTGCAAGATTTGGGGAATCTATAGTTAATCTTGGTGACATTGACAATGATGGATTTGAAGGTAATTAAAAGTATCTAATTTGGTACTTGGTTTCTGCTTTTAAAATTGTTCATAGAAGAGAATATGATTCAGGTTTTGTATTACCTGCCGTTCTATTGAAAAGGGAGCCAGGATGGTATATGTGTGGATTTTTTTTTTCTCTTTTAAGTATTTGTCTGACTTTCTCATTGTGAGCTATTGATCTTTACCGTTGTTAATAAGAAACGATGTTTATTATACCCTCTTTCATTGATTCAAAAGCATCACTGCTTATAAGTACCATTATTCTATTAGTAGGTTCCTCTAATGCTATTACTCTATGTCAAAACACCCAGCATGTTTTCCATTTCAAGAAAGATCTTGATTTCAGAAATGATAAAATGTTGGGGTGCATGGGGGGTTATGTATCATAGACTCCCTGGACCACAGTGTTTAAGTATCAGTGCAGTGAAGGCACAGACCAAGCCAAACAGAGCCTGGCCACAAAGCTGGAGGTGGGGTGTTCTGGAAGCCCCCGTCGTGCCAGGCTTCCCTGTTCAGCTCTGCCCTGTAGATTTGAGGGGCCCTGGGGGAGGTCCTGAGGGAAATCCTGAGCGCTGGGGAGGAGCAAGCTGGGAACCTCGGGAACAGTGGCTCTTTACCAACTGAAGACTGGCAGGAATTAAATAGATGATACACTCTTAACTGCATTTTGCCCTGGGCTTCAACTCTCGTGTGGAAATGGCTGTCTACCAGAAGTCCCTCTTCACACAGGCCCTCTTCAGTCTGCTACAAAGTAGAGTCTGTTCAAACTGTGCATACAATGATGAATGGGTTTGAAGAGGATTGTGCTATTTCCCAGAGTTCCGCAATATCCTAGAGTTCAGCAAGTATTTGGTACTTGCTCTCAGGGCTCAGAATTGTGTCCTATTCGTATAGTCATTGACAGTTACTTAAGGTTATATGAGGATAAGTGTTGCTTGGATACTAAAACTAAGTGAATAAGTGAGGGAATGCTGTAAATTCTCACCTCCTTTAAGTCTTCTTATCCTTAAATGTTCAATCAACTTTATAAGATGTGTTCTACAAAAAAAAGACAATTATTGAATACTTGTTTCCAATGAACCTTCTAAAATGAAAATTAGTGTAATTTGGTATTCAAATATTACCATTTCTGGATTTTTTTTTTTACCATTTTGGAAAAGTGAAAAGAGAGACAATATGCATGTGTGTTTTTTGGTTATTATGATCATATGTAACATTTTACAATTAAACTTGTAAAATTTGATTACGATTGTTGTTACAAGTACCCACCATTTCTGCAATGTTTATTGAGCATTTATTTTTGGCAGATGTAGCTTATGAGGGACAGAATATATGCCATAATGGGTGCAAATGAAGGATCTTGCTAAATCACTGAGTCATCCAGGCTGGGCTGGAACTTGTGATCCTTCTACGTAACACCTCAGAGTATTGGGATTGCAGGTGTGCACCACCACGTGTGGCACAGACCTATATTCTTTTGATCAGAGTTACAAAACTGTTGTGGACAGTAGGAATATTCCCTTACTAAAGTAATTCCAGTACCTAGGGATGTACCCAGGCATCAGCCAGGGGTGTGAAGGACAGAGAGAAAGTGTACCACCGGGAGACTTGGGAGAAGGACTTCAGAGGCGACCTTCAGGGTACAGTGCAGCCTTTCAGCTTCTATGGAGTTGCACGGTTTCAGGCTGCACTTCTTGTTCCAGGAGCTCCAGCATCCCCCTGGAAAGGTCACGCTTTTGTGTTTTAAAGGTTATCATTCAAATGATGTTTAATACTTCTCCATATTTAGGCTATTTATAGTTTCGCTTAGAATCCCATTTATAATTCACAACATATTTACCTTGAGTGGCCTCATTCACACTTTAGTAGATGTTTATAATACCGTGTATTTTTTTCCACTTGGTCCACTTTGCATTTTAATTTCTGGTTTACCCGTAAGTAGACATTTGCTGCATTTCTGATGATAGCAAGACGATGGCGATTTGGAAGTAGAGTCAGTGTGTTTTTGTTCTTCACTAAAGTCTTAATTGCATTCTACCAGGTCCATCTGGGTGAGACAGCAGGGCATCTTGATGTTATTTTTTAAATATGTCCCTGGTGTTTTCTTCCATCTCATTTTGTGGGGTGGGCAGATGGATGAAGATGCACTGTGATCTGGGGACTGGGTAGACTGGGAACGAAAACCCTACCTGTTCTTTTCTCCTTCCTTCTCTAGTATTAGATTCAAATCATACCTCTTTATTATGCAGAGATTTGTGGTGTGTGCATAGCAATCCTAAATTAACTTGGCATTTGTCATGTCAGTTCTTTTATTGTTCAAAAGAAGAGAGTCAGACTGTATTTCCTGGAAAAGCAAAGCTAGTCACGTTCTAAGGAGATGCCTAATCAGTAAGGCAACTGTCCAGTGTAAAACTCATGTCCATGTATGAGAAACTTGTGAAATAACTTGGTAGTTAGATTCACCAGTATAACTGATGAGACCAACAGATGTATTGATAGTATCACGGATTTCATGAGTAAAATGGATTTTGCAAGACAACTTAGGATATGTGATTGCAAAATACGGCAAATGTCTAAATTTAAAAATATATATATATTATGGTAAAGGATACATTGCCACTAATCTCCTTCACATCTGCCGCCACCCTTAGGACACACTTGTTCCACCATTCTTGCCGCTTTCCAAGGCAGTTCTCAAAGTTCTTTTTCATGTGTTCCTTTAGTTGTGCTGTCATGGCTGCCTCAAACTGATTTGATTCCAGACTTTACCTTTCATTTTGACTTTGGGGAAGAGCCAGAAGTCTCACTGTGCCACACCAGTGAATTAAGTGGGTAAGACACCACATATTTTTCCCAGCTTGCCTTTCTTTCAGATGGCACCTGGCAGCAGCATCCATCGTATTTTTTATCACGCCTAGTAAAGACACAAAGGAAGACACAGAACTGCTTCAGAACCAGGCAAGAACGATGGGCTCAGGATGCTCAAAGCAATGCCCTTGTATACTCACTTAGCTTTTTTCTTCACCTTAAGACTCATTATCTGACTTTTAGATTATGTGCATGAGTATTTTTAAAGCAGAACCGTACTATATTAAGGTTCTGTAACTGTAAATTACCGTATTATTTTATGTGCTCCTGCAATGACTGTTTGACATATTATCACATGCATGGAACTCTGCTTCAGCACATACCAGGATTGGGTGCTAAGATGGGAAACGCTGGTCCTGACCCATGATGTGGGCGACTGTATTGTGGGGATGGGACACACAGGCTCTAGGGCCTGACTGCAGGGTTTAAACCCCTACTGCTCCATGTCCTGGCCCTGGCTTTAAGCCAGTTACACTCACTGCCTTGGTTTCCTCATCTGTAAAGTGAGGATTAAAATATTTATTAGTAGTACCTTGGTACTCATTGTTAATTGGTTCCAGGAAGCCTGGCAAGTAGCCAAAATGAGGAGTACCAGACACAATATTTTGGCTAAAAGGGTAGCAAATCATGAGGCAGTGGACACTGACAACTTCTAGCTTGTGTTCTTTGAGTACCAAATGCTGAGTACTGAGACAAAATTTTTTCATCAAAATATGTCAGGTACCAAGTTAAGCAGTTGAGTTCCAAGGTCTGACTGTATTTGAAGCAGTTGTTGTGAGAGTTACACATGTAAATATTAAATATGTGTAAAGCTCCTCACCCAGGCTGCCTCATCTACATTAAATAGGTGGTGCTTATGCTGATAGTAATTATTATGTTACTAGTAATTTTTATGATTTATACTGAGAGATTGAAATAAAATGTAGAGATGCAAAGTAAAAACAGTTTTAAAACGTCTCACTATTCTGTATATTGTGTCCCAAATTGAGAAATTGAGTTGCAGGGGAACGGGAAAAAAAAAAAAATCTGCCCCCTATCCATCTGTTTGCAGTACTAGGGATTGATCCCTGGGCCCTTGCACTGAGCTACTTCTGCAGCTTTTTTCTTGTCTTTTTTTTTTTTTTTTTTTTTTTTTTTTTTTTTTTTTTTTTTTTTTTTTTTTTTTTTTTTAATGTAAACTGTAGTTTCCTTTTCTTTACTTGGCTATGGCCTCTCACTACCTTAGTCTCATCTCAAGCATCTGCTTCTGTAAGAAACCTTTCTTGATGTCCTGCACTTTCTTCTAGTATGTTGTGGTGTTCTGTTTTTCCTTGCGCTTCCGCCCTGGTTGACCAGGAGTCCCTTTTTCTGGGCCTGCCCTAATTAAGTGCAGTATAGTAGATACTCGGTAGTTGTCCATGAGTGCACAAATGCGTATATATAATTTCTGTGTAAGAACTTGTATCATGTGTAAGATTTGTGTATTTATATATAAAATTTTAAAATGGTTTATGTAAGTCAAAAGAGGCCAATTTTTGTATGTCTAAACAAGATAAGTCTTGGTGGCTGCTATTTCTTCTTAGATGAAAATAGAAACACTTTTGCATTTTAAAATTTTTATGGCATTCACATAGAATTACATATGAAAGATGTTATTTACATTGATACAGCAGTTAAAATTGCCATTACAGTTGTTAAAGGTGTTTTAGATTTGATAATAATATCATGAAAACAAATTATATATAGTCAGAGTAATTAACATTTTATAGGAATGAACATGCTCAAGTAGACACCATATGTGGTAAAATAATGAAATGCTCTGATACTGTAGAATATCTTTCTCCTTAATGCTGTGTATTTATAGCACTTAAGCAACAAGGTCGGTCATTTCTGCTTCCTTGGGGGTCTTCTTATGTGAGTTGATGTACTTTTTTCCTCTTGGTGTCGTAATCTGATGTGAATTTAAATAACCTCCTAAAGGTGCTGCATCATTATTTCACTGCACAGATCTATTTTGTGAAAGTCTGTGGATACAGATAACATATACCTTAATCACTTTCACTGGAGCATGAATTAATTTAAACATCATTTTGCAAAAAAAGACTACAAGCTCAAATTCAAGATTCTTGTAGTTATGATATTCATAGATAATAACTTCTTATGAGCCCAGCACTATTCTAAAACCTTTCTATGAGCGGAGTTCTTTTGTGCCGAGCAGGGCTTTATTATGATCACGTAGGGTAGGGGAGGCTAAGAAATGGGCTTGTACACAGCTGGGCAAAGGAAGAGTTGGGGGTAGACTGTGGTGGTCGGGCTGGCGATCCTTTATCCTTCCTCCCAGCACACACTATTCTGCAGTCTTGTACCTTGATGATGTTACTATTTTTCTTTTGTTCTGAGAAGGGTGTTCTTATGTAAAGGGTTTCTAGCCTAACATTCTTATATAAGAGTGTTCTTATATAAAGAGTTTTCTTATATGAATTAGAGATCATGAAATTTGGATTTCAAAGTTCATTCCTTATATCAAGAATTTGTTATTTTTCCACTCTTTGAATCCTCGGATAGATGTCGCTATTGGAGCTCCACAAGAAGATGACTTGCAAGGTGCCATTTACATTTACAATGGCCGAGTAGATGGCATCTCACCAACCTTCTCCCAGGTAAGATGCTACAGTATTCAGTGGTCAAAGAAACATTGGTGATTAAGCACCCTTAATGTTTCCAGTGTCTGTATGCACTTATTTTTCTTATTTCTTATTGCTCTTTCAAACACATTTTATTTCACCATGTTTTTATAATACTGGTAAGTGGTGTTATTTTAAGGAATTGATAACTTTAAAACTCTTCATAAGACTTCCATTTTATCTTGATTTATCATATTAAAGATTTCTCTCTATATTTCATCAAATTTGTCTTCTCAAAGCGATATCCATCCTGTTCCAGATAGGCCCTTGTGGGTTTGTTTAACTGTGTCTTGCCTTGTGGCTACAGCCTTGTATTTCATAAAGATTGTACAGGGAGCTCAAATATGCACGTGCTACCGTGTTTCTTTCAGTGTAAAGAGGATGACAGCATTTTAATAAAGGCTCCTCATCAAACTCTGACTTCACTTTTATAGCTTGAAAAATCAGAGCATTTTGGCGCATAGAAAAGGCTGCATTCACATGCAGAGGAGAATTTTTCTGAAGTTTTTTTTAATGGAAACATTAGTACTGTTACTTTTTATTTATTTTTTATCTTTTTATTTTATTGTGTGGTGCCAGGGATCGAACTCAGGGTCTTGTGCTTGCAAGGCAAGCACTCTAATCACTGAGCTAAATCCCCAGCCCCAGTACTATTACTTTTAATTAGGCAAAAACGAGAAAGTTGTTCTGTATTTTTAACATGAAAGTTATGCACTGGTCTGGTTAAAAAAAAAATACTGACTTTTATAGTATTGGTGGCACAAATGGACAGTATAAATCAGTATTGAGCATAAAATGAGATATAGACCAGCAGGCAGAGAGCTGGCCTGGGCTGTTCTTCCTACACGCTGGGGACAGGCAGGCTCAATATGTAGGCTTTTATGAATCTGAAAAGCAGGCTCTACTAAGTGATTATAGACATCTTATTTTCTAAATAACTTTAGTTATTTATGTTGGTTCAGGAACTAAATAGAAATTCTGAAAGGGAGAAAGAAGTATTTTTAAAAATCTGTACTACATAACTTTCTCTTTGTTCACAAAGAACAAAAAAATTAAGTTACAAAATAAATGTAACTGCCTGTTCAAGCCGAAAGTGCGTTTTGTCAGTAAATATTCCAGGCCTGCCCGGGAAGGGTCATTATTTAGCAAAATCATTGTTTCTCTGGGATATTAGATATTCAAAAGCTGCTTCCCACTCAATTTACCCATTTTTCAGAGAATTGCAGGACTGCAGATCAGTAAATCATTAAGTATGTTCGGCCAGTCTATATCGGGACAAATTGATGCAGATAATAATGGATATATAGGTGAGTATAAAATTTACCACACTTCAGAAATTGGAATGAGCTCTATCGTGAGTGCTGCTTTACTGGGAACACATGAAAGTGGTCTGAAAGACTTCAATTTACTGACGAGTTTTTCCCCTGCATTTTAAAAGCTTTTTTGAATTCTGTGATAGGCTAGAAACAATCAAGTAATGCTTCACCTTGACACTGTTACTTAATATTATATTCCCTGTTCTTGGAAAAAAAAAAAACCATGAAAATCAGACATATGATGATGAAAAGAAAGAAGAAGAACTATTTTTGCGTTTCAAAGAAATTCCTGGGTTAATATTTCCAGTCTATAAAACCAAATTTTGTTTTAGCAGGCCTGTCTGTAGATCGTAAGTTTATATCATGAAGTTTATTTATGTTATTTTACAAAGGGACGAGTACTCTTGGCAGTGGATGCTTTCAGACACATGTGGAGTGAATCTTAAGATGGTAGCATGTCTTTTCTAATTAATTTTCAGTAAATACCATTTTGATGTAGTCAAAAGGTGATAGGCAGTTTTAAGCGTTTATGCCTGGAAAGTCGTTCTCGTTGACTAATGATGATCATTAATCTGGGTGGTTGTTTTTTTTTACCATCCAGATGTAGCAGTCGGTGCTTTTCGGTCTGATTCTGCTGTGTTGCTGAGGTAAGGTTGATACATTTCACTGATTAATGACACACGCACTTAATTGTAAATGATGGGAGGCCGTTCCTAAAAGCAGCAGAGTCGTGTCCTCTGGACACTCTTCTTGGTATTCTGAAGTTTAATTATTGAACTTTAGGGCGTTTTTAACATCTTGCATAGATATAATTAAATCATCAGGTAAAGTCAGTGTTTTTAGACATTTAGATGAAAATTTCTCTTAATCTGTGCACAGAAATTCACATACTAATAAGGCAGATTAATGAAATTGATTGCTGGAAACCGACAAAAGAAATACAATTATCTTCTTAAAAAGAAATAATTCTGCAATTATTATGGCTAATTTTATTTCCTGCTTAGGACAAGACCAGTAGTAATTGTTGAAGCATCTTTAAGCCACCCTGAGTCAGTAAACAGAACAAAATTTGACTGTGTTGAGAATGGATTGCCCTCCGTGTGCGTGGACCTAACACTTTGTTTCTCATATAAAGGCAAAGAGGTCCCGGGTTATATCGGTAAGTGTGCCCTGCAGAGTTGGTGCCCACAATTCACTTAGTCCTCTTGGGGTCACTGTTTGTCACCAAGATAGTCTCCTCAGAGCAGAAGAGAGCAGCGCTTGACAGGCACCTTTCTTCCCCTGCTGCTGGGTTCTCAGGTCGTCCTGGCCAGTGAGTGGGGCGCACTGGGAGACTCGAGTTGCTCGGAGGTCATGGCGTGAAGCAAAGCAAGACCGTCACTCGCAGTGTCAAAGTAGACTCAGTGAGTTTAATCTGTGAAATCTCTCTAGAAAGAATGATGCCACGGCTCCTCTGCTTTACCGAGCTCTTTGTTTCCAAATGTGCCTATTTATTCACGTTTTTGCACTGCTGAGGATCATATTCAGGGCCTCATTGCCGCTAGGCAAGTGCTCCACCACTGAGCTGCATCTCCAGCCCTACTGACCTCTTACTGCCTGGGGCTGGTGTAAGCTGGAAGACACGAGAGGGGGAAGATTCCTTTTCAGATACATTCTGTCCTGTAGGCTATTGCAATAATTGAAGAAGCTTAGCTGGTATCTAGACTCTGATTAAAAAAAAATATATATATAATATATAATACAATAGATATATATTATATAATATAATATATTAAATATTATATAATATAATATAATAGATATAAAATATATCTATTAAATATAATAGATATATACCAAGAATTTTAAAAAAAAATATATATATATATATAATATATACCAAGAATTTATTTCTCTGTGATTAGGCAGCCAACTCTTTTAATTGTCTGCTTGTCTGCTCTGGAGAAAGCAGCAGTGATACAGCCTGTCCAAAATTCTGGTTAATCCCAAATGATAGATATGTGACTTTTTAAGTATTACATTTTTTGTCAGCAGATTAATATTCCTAATTCTGTTATATTTAAGACAGAATTATAATAGGTACTAATGAAACTAGCCCATGGTTGGAGACAAGCATGCCTGGTTTCAGTTTTAGGACATAAATTCACAAAATTTGTGAACCCCACAGACCCGTGTTGATCGTACTCTTGGCCCTGCAGGCTGATGTCGTCTAACATCATGAAGGGTGGCGAATACATATCTAACTAGATGCTGGGTATGTAATAGAGGTCTCAGTCTGAATTAGCTTGTAATGAGATGTATAGAAAAAACCTGGTATCTGTGCCTTATACGACTAATTTGTAATAGTGATCTGGAAAGGGCCTATCAGAACTGCAGTAATAAAAGGTGGGCAGCAAAGCCTTCCTGTGGTTCCTGGTTGGGGACCAGGTCCCTGGGGGGCGCGACCCCAGAGCGCTTCCACGTTAGCACTGACAAACCAATGAATTATCTCAAAGATGCACATTGAATGGAGAGGGCTGTTTCCTTTATGTAAACTCAGTATTTCTCGTAACTACCAACTCCATTGTACCAGGTATTTTAAAAAGTGGTTGAAAATAAATATATGAAGCTCATAAATAACCAACAGCATTGTTACAGAACTATGCTTTACAATTGTTATAAAATGACTCCTTGGGGAAAGTAATTCTCATAATGAGCATGTTTACTAAAGCCAAGACATTTTGCTTCTTGCTGGGAGTAAGTTTTTATTCACTACTTTTTCCTATACTCTTGGTCTGAACTCGGGATGATGAATTTGTAGATGGCTCACTCTCTCCCCCTCTCTCTCTCTCCCCTCCCACCTCTCTCTTGTTCTCTCTGAGTTATTGAATCTCAGTTATTGTGATTTTGAAGCTAATTGATTGGGACGTTACTATTTATTTTCCAAATGAAAGGATGGTTGTAAGATTTATTTGAAATGTGTAAGAGTAATATCGGTGTAATGCTTTTTTCCTTGAAATAAGTAGACAAAATCCTTCCAGGAGAATTTTACTTCTAAAACACATTCCAGGAATTATATAAGATTTTAAAAATATCATTTATGAATTATTGTTCCTGTGTAATGAATGTCAGGCAGTAGACTATTAGATTTAGCTTACTTTGCAAAGAATCCATTTAGGGTCAGGAAAAGGCTCTTACTCTCTTGGTATTTGGACCTTCTTCATTGTTTTAAATTTTTTTCTTTTGGTTTTTGCTTAAAAATCTTGTTTAGCAGGTGAATGTTTGCTAAATCAGATCGGAAATAAATCCTGCCAAACCAAAACTGAGGCAATTTTTTAAATTTTTTGCACAAATTAAAAGTTCAAACAATAAGAAAAATATATATAGGGGACAGATAATCAGGGAATAGGACTGAAAAGAGGAAAACTCTTCTGTAGATGTTATAATACATAGTTGTTATAGTAACAATTGTAAAGCATGGTTCTGAGAACTATGAAGTGAACTACTTACATAGATGTGATTTATGAACCACGTTCACTTTATATATAAAAGTATCAAAGAGAAATCGCCCTTCAAATCAGAAACAGAAATACGTAAATGAATCTAACAGTATATGAAATTAGTCATGTAACCACACAGAATAGGTTTATTCCAAGTGACATTTGGACATGAAACTCTACCTGTATACTTCCTTACTCAGTATGGACAAAAAGGACTCCAAAGTAATCTGAAACTTTATTCAAAACTTATTATTAGTACAAATTTTGATACTGTAAGTTTTTGCAACTTTCATACATAGAGGATTAAGTAACTAACGTGCTAATATTGTTAATAATAGAAACCTACAGATTCCATAAGTCTTACTTATAAAATTAATTTTCAAGTCTATATTTTTAGTTCTTTCTCTTGTATTTCAGGTTAATTTTTCTTTTTTCTTTTTTTGGTGCTGGAAATCCAACTCAGGGCCTTGCACTTGCTAAGCAAGTGCTCTACCACTTGAGCTAAATCTGCAACCGCTCAGGTTAATTTTTCAAAAACTATCTAACAAATAGAAGTTAATATATTTCCAATGTTCTACATAACTGTTATCAATTCAATAAATGCCTTTACAGGGTTACTCAAATTAATTGTCATTCTCTCCATGTTCTGCAGTTTTGTTTTATAACATGAGTTTGGATGTGAACAGAAAGGCAGAGTCTCCATCAAGGTTGTACTTTTCCTCTAATGGAACGTCTGACGTGATCACAGGAAGTATACAAGTATCAAGCCGAGGAGCCAGCTGTAAGACTCACCAAGCATTTCTGAGGGTAATGTGACTAGTATTTATTACTGAATAAGTCAACTTCAATATGCTCAATAGTGTAAAAATCTATCGCATGGCTATCTGAACTATGATATGTTGTTCTAGTCAAAATATGTCACCGTTTCTACCTGGATGACTCAAAGTCCACTTTTAGCAGCGTCTCTACTTCACATTTAGCACATGGGACTGTCATTACTTTGACAGGTTTGCCTTTTCCTTTCTGTAATCGCTCTTCGGCCCCTGTTTATCTACTTGCTTGGAAATGTGCATATTGAATAGCTTTGCCGAGCCTCATCTAGTCCCTGGTGTTCACGGGGGCGAGGTGCGAACTAGAGGACAGGCGAGTTGGTCTCTTCTTCAAATGACTCCAGGGAAGCAGAATCCATTGTGACAGAATCACATCTTGGAGTATGTGTTCGTCTCCTCTCCAGCTGTCAGTGATGTCAGTGGGCACTTGCACAGTGGTGGCGTGGCAGGCAAACTGTAAGCCAGGACGACAGCTCTCAGGATGGTGCGGGGTATGTCCTGCCAAAGCACAGCCAATTTCATGTTTCTTGTATCCAAGACTCATACCCAAACTGATCGTGATGCTCCTAACATTGGTTACACTTTCGCATCTGAAACGGTGCCAGAAGCTCTTCATTAGGGAATAGTGTACTTCATCAGAAAATCTATTATTACAAAAAGCCAGACTATTCCCAGGAGCGCTCTCTGGGATTTCAAATAGTAGCCTCGTCTTAGAACTTAATTTTCCCTTAGATACTTATTTCAAGCAAACACAACGAGCATGAAGATTCCAAGACACTATGCAGTGCTGGAGCAAAAATGCCTCTGCTATTTCCTCATTTCCCTTAATGGTTTTTATTATTCTACTAGAATAAAGCTATTAGATTGTTCAGAGCCGGAAATGTAGAATGATATTAATGTAACCATCATTTATATGCTAGAGAGTAAGAGGTTCTTTTCTTTCAATCTTTCATAGATGTGGTTTTATTTACATTAGTCTATTTTAGAGACAACTTCTAGACCGTTTTAAAGGCAAAAGAAAAAAAGTCAACATTAGATGTTCACAAAGAAACACTGTTGAATTTGCAAAAGTGGCAGCCAATTAATGTGGTTTACTTATTCTTACGTTTCTTGGCATTGTTCCTAGGACTAAGGGATCATTCAAATGGTGCACCTCCTGCAGTATTCTGAAGAATACAGATTTATCAATCTGTAGTAGAAGTGTGAATCCAGAGGTCTTATGTTCTGTTGCACATGTACGTGTAGTGCTGCCTTGTTTTGATAGTCACAGGCTGCAGTCTTTGGCTTCAGGCCACACGCTGTGAATGTTACACACTAGCGCTTAGTACTGGTATTTGCTTTCTCCAATATTTTTTCCCTTCCTAAATTACCTTTTGTTTGGGACACTTTTCAGCCTCACACGTAGAAAGGCAAAGGCCACTTCAAGCATCTCATTTGCAGCAAACCCAAGGAGGACGTGGGAAGCACAGCACAGCTGCTCCTGTCTCGGGTTCTGTCCAGGAACTCTAGCTGGTTTCTAGGAAGAGGCGGCACCATCATGGCAGCACTTGCTCACTTCCACCAGAGCGGTAGCCTAAGGCGTGAGGAAGCGTTTAGCCCTCCTCTGCATCCACAGTTGAAAGCAAATTCTTGCATTCCATAAAATGTTTCCGGTCTGGGGATTAGAATACATATGCATTTCACTTTACCACACCATACAGTGAGGCAGTGACACTCGTTAATTATGTACTTGGGCTCACAAGCCCCAACTATCAGAGGCCTCGCTACATGCTCTTTGGGCTTGCTTGACTTATATGACTTTCCCTATTGGATCTAACAGTGAAGCTCAAGTTATTGATTCACTCAATTCTGTAGTCGCTAGGTATCTATATTGTGTCAGGTTCTATTTGAGACACTCTTCTGCTATCAGTGAATGAAACAAAGATCTTACTACTTCCTCAGAATGTATGATCTGGTGAAGGGAGATGATAGCATGATAGAAAAGTAAGCTTTATAGTATTTTTGAAGATACTATGGGTGATGAAACCTAGAAAAGGGAGAGCAGAATACAGGAAAGGGTGGCATGCTGGGGAAGGGAGGGAGCAGTGCAGTATGAACAGGGCATTGTCACAGGCCTCAGCCAGAGGGTGACATCTGAGCAAGGACTGGAAGGAAGCAAGGAAGTTACTAATATCTAGGTAGAGCTGCTCAGCTCTGGTGTGCAACAGCAACACCTTCTTAAAACATGATTTGCTTGGGTTTGGGGATGGCTCGGTGGTAGCCTAGCAGGTGCAAGGTCCTGGGTTCCATCCCAGCACCACAAAAACCAAACCAACCCCACGAATTGCTGGATGCCATCTTTGCAGCCCTGACAAAGCAAGTCCATGTGGTGGTTGAGTATTTGCAATTCTGCTCAGCTCTCGGGTGGTGCTGGTGTCTCTGGCTTAGCCCCACACTATGAGACGCTCCCGTTTAGGGGCAGAACATCACAGTAGGGAGAGCCGGCTGTAGAATCCTCAAGATGAGAAGGCGGCCGCTTGTTTTAAACAACAGTGGGGAAGCAAGGACAGTTGGAAAAATGAGCAAGGGTAGGAGAATAGTTGGAAAAGAGTCTGATCATACTGGACCAGTGGCTTTTTCTCTGAGTGAAATGAGGATCTCCGGTAGAGTTTTGAGCCAAGAATTGATCTGATCTGTCTTGAGTATAAAATGGAGGGGAAGGGAATGGGAAAAAAAGAAATAACAATATATGTAATGTACAGGTACAAATCCCCTATGATGAATGTTATCACTATGTACATCTAAAATGTACCATTAAATAAAATTTAAAAAAAAAAGAAAAAAAAAAAGGAACACACTAGGGGCTGGGGATTTAGCTCAGTGGTAGAGTGATTACCTAGCAAGGCCCTGAGTTTGATCCCCAGCACCCCCACCCCCACCAAAAAAGGAACACTCTGGCTGCTGTGTTGAGAACAGACAGTAGGGGACCTGGGTTTGACACAGGGTGAAGAGGACACCGGACCAACCCAGGTGAGCGATGGTGTCTCCAACAAAGGGGGAAATGGGTAGGGTGAGAAGTAGCTGGGTATGATTTGCTGACAGACTGGATGTCTGACATTTAAGAAAGAAAGGCTTCAGGATGACTCCAAAAGTCTTTAGCCAGAGCAGCTACAGGAATCTAATTTTTAAAGAATGTTGCAAGAGAAACAACTTTTGGGGTGGAAAATTCTGAAATTCAGTTATGAACCTGCTGAACTGGAGAGACCTGTTGGGGAAAGATGTAGAGCTAGAAATACAACTTAATCTATCTTTGGCACGTGGGTGTTTTGTAAAGCCATGTGAGATCAGAAGGAGGCGGCCAGTATCTCCGGAGCACTACAACACCAAGAGCCCACAGAGAAGAGGGACCAGCCAGGATGGAGGGAGGACGACTGGATGTGGTGGAATTGTGGGAGTGAGCATGGTGGAGCAGGAGTGCATGGTGATGCTGCTTGGCTGAGGAAGATGAGAACCGACCTTTGGACTTTGCTGTGTGAGTGCTGTTGGGTGATTGTGATAAAAGCTTTGCAGAGTAGTGGGGAGAAAGAAGAAAAGGATTTGGATTCAGAGAGTGTAGGTTTTTCTTTCACAAAAATTTGCCACTAAGATGACTAAGGAAGTGGGGCTGGGAATCAGTAGCTGAAAAAAAACAGAGGAGTGAAGAGCTGTTTTCTTTTTAGATGGAGAAATAGCGGAATGTTTCTTATGCTAACATGCATGTCCCAGTACAGTGAAAATTGCTGGTGAGAAGAGAGAATAGCTGGAAGGCAAGAGGGGCAGATTAATGGGACAAGTAAGAGAACTGCTTAACTAGATAGGCACATGGGTAAGTAGTTCATTGGTGCTCCGGCCTGCAGATGCTGAGTGGGTGCAGTCCTGGGACTGTGTGGGTCTCTGCTCATTGCTTCGATGCTCAGTAGAGTAAGAAGCAAAGTCAGCAGCTTGTTTAGGGATAGAGGAAGTGGTGTTTCAAATTTGGGAAGAAGTCTTCTAGAACAAATAGAGAATTAAAAAGTGCTTTATGCTTGTCCGATGGTGTTGCACTCATGGTCATAAAACGAGTATGGTAGATGATCTTGATCATCAACTTGAACAGCTTGAGAGACACTTCTGAGTTCATCCGAGTGGGCCACAGAAGTGTGACCTTGGGCTTGGCCTCTTTCTGGCTGTCTTTATAGTCTGTTCTCTGTTTCCTGGCTGCCTTGGGATGAGCAGGTTCCCCTCTCTGTGCTCTTCTACCAGGCCGTTTCTGCTTTGCAGTCAGCTAGTCACAGACTGAACCTTCTGAAACCATGAACCAAAATAAAACTTTTCTCTTTTAAGCTGTGAATGTCAAGTATTTTGTCCTAGCAATGGAAAGGTGGCTAATACAGTGAGATTAGTTTATATGTCTGTGCTTTATTTCCAGTCACGTTTAATCTTACCATGCAATAGATGAGTTTGTATTAACCAGGGCTGTGGTTTTGCCAAGAGAGCCAAGCAGGTGAGGGACAAAAAAGCTGAGAGAATAGACCATGAATTTTAAGCAGGTTAAAGAGAGAAAGGAGATCAAAGGGCAGTGAACAGGAGAGAGTCGAATTGGAAAGCCCTCCCTGATCAGCAGATGTTTCGAAGTATTAGAATGAGCTGAAAAGAGCTCATAGATAGTACAGTATACAAAAGCCCTTAGAGACTTGAAGGTGAGGAAAAGATTACATTTTTTAATACTTGCTCATAATTCCTTGATTATTTCATAAAAATGAAAATCTTTAAACCCACTTGTTTTTCTATAAAATCATTGTATTATTTGAAGAATTCAGGCAGTTAAAAAAATAGAACTGATTACAAAAGTTGAGCTTTTATTACATTCTTCTCTTTTAATCACATATTCTCTACTTTCATGTTAGAACTTCAAAAAACGTGACATTTTTAGTACTATAATAAGCATCTACATCTACATCACTAGGATGTAAATTTTCTGGCATGTTATTTTTCTGAGATTGTTTATGTGGTTGGCAGGTGCATCCTTTTCACAAGTTTACTCAGTCTGTGCCTCATAATTAAAACAGAATCACGTAGGATTATTTTACTTGATTGATCAAAATTTGTCCCAAGTAGAAAAGACTTTTTTGTTGCTGTTTTTTTGTTTTGCTTTTATTTTCTCTTTTTTTTGCTTTTGCTTACACCCCATTGTAGTTCAGTTGTTTATAATCATACTGAGCTTTAATTTTTACTATTAAAGCCACAAAATTATTGGGTTTTACTGAAGAACCACCTAGACTTTAGATTTGGGAGTTTATAAAAGGTCTCTGTAAAATAAGAGAAATGGTTAAATTTTTTATACCCCAAGTGCTTTATCTATTGAAATCCTTTGCTTTTAGACATCGTTTTTCCTCTGTGACAAGATGTTTTCCTAGCAATGTAAGTGTATAAAAACGAAGCTTTTTTTTGCTGTATTCAGATACTTTACTTTACTTGAGTTTAGAGCTCTCTTAGCACAAAGGATGATTTTGAAGCTGTTTAGATTTAGGGAAACCCAGGCAACAGTTCGCAGCAGTTTTCATGAGGGCTAAAGCAGCCATGGTAGGATGCATTCATTAACATTTTGATAGGTGATGTTTCTTGGTTGATCTTGGTGGAATCTCTCCATCAAAATGTTCACTGATCCTGGAAGAGAAAGGTGCTACATTCAGATAACAAATGAAGCAACAAGATTACCTGTTAGCAGCGTTTCCATTAAAGCTAGAAATAGCTAGTTCCTGACCCAGGAATGCCTGTTCTTGTAAATATTCTGAGGTCCAATGAGTTCAAGGGCCTTACCTGTTGCACTAAAATCATGAAGTCAGCCTGGCTACCTATGTAGCAGGTCGGTGTGTTCTTTTCTTTTACTCGACTGAGGATTTCTGGAATACAGAGGGTTTATTTTGTTATGTAAGTCTTGAGGTAACTTCTAAAACCCATCTTTTCTGAGATAATTTCAAGGAAATGAATGTGTATTTATTTGATCAGTAAATGGTTTATTTATGATCTTGTTTGTCTATTTACTTATATTGTCAAGCCACAGATGTGCAGAGTTTAATGAAGTGTCATTTGTTCCTAAGCATTTATTTTTTAATAAAATTAGTTTTATTAGTACATGTTTACATAATGTTTACATTCCTTGTATGGAGTTGGTACATGTACATAACACATTATTCCTTTTGTCTTCCTTTTTCTTTCTCTCCCTCCTTCTCTTGATTCCCTTCCAATCTGAGAAAGTTCTATCTCCCTACTTCCTATTATCTTTTATTTTGTTCTTTATTTATAATTTAGGTTTCTCAATAGGAGAAACCATGTGATATTTAAGCTCGTGTGTCTGCTTTATTTCACTTAACAGTATGGTCTCACGGTGCATTCATTTTCCTACAAATAACTAATGTTTATCTTTCTTTATCTAAGGAGTTACTTTTTAACCACAGCACAGTATGGATTGATACCTATATGAATACTTTTCTCCTGAAAAATCTTAAGTGCAAGACAAATATATGTCTATGCTGATATGGTATTCTAGAACTGGATTCATTATTGCAACACATCCTGATTCTTTTATTTTTAGATTGTAAGGTCTTTGAAGAATATACTTTTGAACTTTTGTATTCACGTCATCTCATTAATGATTGTACAATTTATTACAAAGGGCAGAGACCCACTAAATATTTAACAGATTTATGGATGCCATATTCTTTGTACCAATTCTGAGGGGAAAATCAGAGTCTCTCTTGTTATAATGTGTAGGGCATCTGTCTTGGAAAGAATACTATATGGCCCAAGTGCTGGACAGTTCTTTACACTTTAGCCAAATTTACTAGGTGAAGAGATTGTAGTTTCATGTGACATTGCTGGTTCGGGTTTCAATCTACGTGTTGGTTTCCTCTCTTCTCACCTCCACGTTGGCACCAGAGGGGCATTTCAAAGCCATGAATAGGGTCCGATTTCTTGCTTAGAATCCTTGCAATATGTCAGAGCCGATCTAGCCCTTTTGAAAGGTTGATGGGGCAACTCTCCTTCCTCTGTCCTCATGCATTCACATATTGGAACACCCGCTCCCCACACATCTGTGTGGACGTACGTGTTGTGGGCGGTGGTGGAGGTACTGATTTCCAGTTTTGTGTCTCGAGCCCATTCTTGCATACTAGACCCATGAATGAATATCTTCAAATGTTTATGCCTTGACACCACTTGTCACTTACTGTTTTATAATGATTTCAACCCCACCCGTTAAGTTCCTGCAGTGCTTAAACACAGTAGGAAGACACGGTCCCACAGCACGGCTCTCGGCTTGGCCAGAAATGCAGATTTTCATGAAAGCCAAGGAAGATGGCAGACTGTGTGGAATTTTAGGCATGTGCTCATTTGCATGCTTATGGGTGCCCTGTTTTATGTGATTGTCCATAAAAATGTGGCATGGAATTTTCATTCTTTTTAATATAATAGCGCATCCCCACCCAAATTAAAAAAAAAATCAAAGCAAATCTGTGTTTTCCCTCCCCAATACTTAATTTGTCATTTTAAGACATTTTTGGTATTACAGCTTTTGTCTTTAGGTGGAGCTGTTAAAGTCAAGTAAGTGTGAATATCTGTCAAATACAGTTCCTGAAAGAGTGCACGTGCATTTTATATATTGCAAGAAAAGCATAATTAATAGCTAATTAGGATAATGAAAGTAATATACACCAGATGTAGAGAAGACCTTGTGGAAAATGAGTATGAATTAGATAACATGTGATTTGGTCAGAGCAAGCTTGTTGAGAAGAACTGCAGCAGTGGACATGTGGAGGGACAGTCAGTGGCTGTCTAGCTCCACACCTGGGAATAATTTAATCAGGTTTGCTGTGGTAATGCTCAGGGCTTCAAGCTGTTCCATTTTCACAGGTTGATAACTTGGGATTTGGGCCTTGATTTGAGGCATTACTGTATGGTCAAGGTTTCCTGTTGAAATGATCATTATCGAGTAATTTAATAAAGGTGTCCCGATGCACAAGAACAGAAAAGTAATCAGACTTTGAATACTCTAATTCTGCCTCCACATATTCCAGATATCATTTAATTAGTAGGAGGCTAATACTACATCATTCATTTTCTGTTTAATGTTCATTGGTTCGCAATAGTCTGATTTAGTTATGTCTTCCACACGTTCACTGGCATTTCTTATTTTAGGAAACAAATTTAATAATTCCTTGATTGCCATGTATGTATATGTATTATATATAATTATGATTTTTATTTTATATACATTATGTCAGTGAATCATCACAAAAATGTGCAAGTATCATCACCATCATCATCATTGTTCATATTTTCGGGTAAATAAAATATGGGCAGACTTACTTGTGCAAGGTTAAATAAATGGTGCATCCAAGATTTGACTATGGGTTTAGCATCTCCATCCCACTTGCTTTTAACTTGTATATATACATGTTAAATATACATACTGTGATAATGTTTTAAGAAAAAACTTACATCCTTTTTGCTGAAGATTATATAAAGATGGAATAAATGCAGTCTTTTATGTGCTGTGTCATCTTCATTAATTCATTAATTTTTATCAAAAGTTATTGTAGATGTAAATAACAGAGCAGTAATCTATATAATAGCTATTCCTTCCTGCCCATTAGGGTTTGATTGATGACCTTTGAAAATAAGCTTTTGTAAATTTGCTTGTAGGCGGTGATACATCAGTCACATTCCAATCCACAAATGATTACGGATAACTAGACTGAAGGCTTGTCCACTGGCCTCGTCAGAGGTCTGCAGTGTCAGGGTCTGCCCTGAGGAACTCATCGAGCAGAGACACAAACCTCAAGTGTGGTCTAAGATAGTGTGTCTAGGCTGGGTGAACTCTCGGGTCCCTCTTACATGGTCAAGAAGGACTTCGTTGAATCAGTTCTTTAAAATGAGAACCTTTAGATTGAAATGGGCCTATGAAATGTGGAGTTAAATTGAGCTTGAAATTTAATTTGATAGTACGAAAGGCATTAAAGTCTGTGACCAGTTCTTCAAATTATCTTCTGGACATAGTAACAGTTCTCATACTGAGGAAAAGAAAGACTGCATAAATTTTCTACAGTGCAACAGTTTGTGTGTTGGTGGATAACTCTTGCTGATTGGATGCTGCCCTCTAAAATCCTAAGATCGTTTCTACATTTTGTTGTGCTTGTTCTTAGTTGTCAGTGTACCTTATTGCACATAATTTGTCAATTGGATTGTTACAAGTCCTAGTGGATTACTTTATTAGTAAAATTTTATTAGCCCACCCTCTAAAATAAAGAAACAAAAAACATTTTGTTCAATAGGGTTTAGAAATTGCATTTCTGCCTAGAGAAATCTTGGACCAGTGCTTTCTAAGAGGTGACAGATTTAACATCTTACCTAAATTCTGTATGTTTTCATAAACGGGGGATTCCAGTCCACTATCTAGTGAAATGCTTATTTAATTAAATATTGGATGCTTTCGACAAGGAGCCTAGTAAATAATCAAGTAAAAAGATAATAAAATCAATTTTTAAACTCCAGGAAAACTTCTTTTAAAGAGAAAAATGATGACTGCCTAGAAATAAAGATTAAAATATAAGAATTGTCAGTTCTAATTAAGAGTTGTTTATTTGAGGAAAGACAATTTAAAAATTCATCACTCAAATTATGCTTTTAACTGCATAGCAGTAAGAATAAGCATGAAAAGTGTTGTATAGAAGGGAGTAAATATTATATTTAAGAGAATACCACTCAGAGCAGAACGGATTCCAAGTGAGTTAGAATTCCTGTGTAATTAAGATATATGCCCAAGAACTCTTTATTTGTGAAATACAAAAGCACAATAAACCTAAGAAGCTAAAACAATTAGTAATAAAACTCAGTAAACTAAGATACAAAATAACATTTTTATATGCCTTTCATAATCTATAGACTTTACAGTGGGAAATGGTCCCTCATGAATAGCAGACTGAGAAAAAACTTTCATAGTAAATATGGAATCAAATGAATCATACTGAATCCAAATACTACTGAGAGAATAAATTTAAATGGAATAAAATGTTGATTAGAACTTTGAAACAATATACAAAGAGTTCAAAAATGAAAAATGTTTGTATTATCATGCCAAATTATTTTAAAAAGCATAGAAAATAGTATGGAAAGGAATATAGCAAAATGCATACTTGTGCAACTACTCGTAGTTTTTCACTTTATATTTTCTGTATTTGTCATAAAAACATGAATGGTTCTATACTGTGTAAAAATACACACTTTAGAACATCTTTTTGGTGTAGTTCTGGGGATGGAATCTGGGGCCTTGTGGGCACTGTACTCCTGAGCCACATCTGCACCCCTGCAGTCAAATAATTTAGATGAAAGAGGAGGATTTTCCTTTGGCTTTCATGTATTTTGCCTTATTCTGGAAATCATTTTTGTGATATACGTATACATGTATACATATGTAAAATCTTTGTGGTTTTTAATTTTTTAGAAAGATGTGCGAGACATCCTCACCCCAGTCCATATTGAGGCCGCTTACCACCTCGGGCATCACGTCATCAGCAAACGGAGTACAGAGGAATTCCCACCCCTGCAGCCGATCCTGCAGCAAAAGAAGGAAAAAGACATGATTAAAAAGACGGTGAGAGTATTTTCCTTCCTTCAGAGCACCATGTGAGATTGTTAGAGCATCATTTAAAGTGTGGTATGATTCTGAAGAAATGAATTATATTTCTGAATTCTTTTTAAAAATTTTTGTGGATTTTTTAAAAAGATTTGTGGTATGTCTTGTTCTCCATGTTTCTTTATTTTTTATATTCCCTTTAGGATATTGAACTGAATATTTTTAAGTATGCACTTAGCCACAACAGTAGCTTTCCATATATATAAAATGTTAATTTTCTCTCCTCGTTGCCTTGCCAGTGAAGAAAATATATTACTAGAGAGAAACCATAACAGAAGTAAGTTGCGTTCTTGAGTTAGTTATTCAGTGTCTTCCTGTGAGCTCAGTTGATCTTCCTTGCTCATTTCTATTTTTCTCACTGTCCCTATTCTGTCTTACTATTCCAATTGCCTGTCTGAGTTTGATTCACTTATAATCACATATACTTAGACAAAAATTGCATGACGTGCCCTTTAGACACCTCCCAAGATCACATGCATTTGAAGATGGGTCCTGCATTCTGAATCGAGAATCGCTCTTTCAAAATTGTCCCCAAATAATTGTTTCACCGACAGTGCATTTATTCCCAGGCGCCTCGTGGTTTAGACCTTTTCTTTTGAAGGATGCACAGATGTAGTCAACAGGGTGGAGGTTTGGGTGTGGTAAAGACATGACCCACAAACACAAGAGATGAAAGGGGGAGGTAAAAGTCTAGTTCTTACCCTGTCCAGGCCAGAGTATATCTAAGCCACTTTTAATCACCACTGCCTAGACTAAAATACTAGATCAAATGAACAGAAACACCTACGGGCACATTTTCTCTTCCTCATATGAAAATATTTATGTAAGTCAGGTATTTTTTTTTTCTTTTCTTTGGAACTTCGGTTTTCAGGAACAACTAATTTTAAATGTCTTGATGCTGATATCAGTCTTGCAAGCATACAATCCAAAATGTTAGTAATATGTAGTTATATCAATCTACATTTTGGTTCTTCAGACAACTTGCTTTACCAATAGGAGTCACAGGGGAAATCTTCTTGACTTAATCGTATAGAGAAGAATTTTTCCTCTTCTCTCCGAACGTGGGCAGTCTGTGGCCTGGCAGATTTATAGTGTTCTGCTCACTTCTGACCTTCTGTGCCTGCGTCCCTGATGACTTTCTAGATTTCCCCTTTTCTGTATCTCTTCCTCTTCCCAGCTCTTCCTGTCATTCATCTTCCTATTTCTTGCTTTTCTTTTGTCCACTTAACCCTTCAGAACTTCCCGTGTACCTTGCAGTATCTGTGGGTCCTTTTTCAATGTTCGAGTAAGTTAGCTCTGGAACCCTTGCAGTAGACGACCATTGAATTTTGTTCTGTGTTTCCTCAAAGTAAAATGTCTCAATTCCTCTATGTAGCTATTTTCAATTAATGTAAAATCACTGTCCTCCCATCTGCCAAAATTAAATAAGTGTGATGCTTTTGTATTATAAATGAGATCAAAATATAGCACCAGAAAATGGCAAGGAAGTTGATTAAGAGCATCTTGGCAGCTGATAGTCTCCAATTATCTGCAGAGTGCCTTTAATTTAACTTTCCTTAAACCTTATTTTAACAAATGTAGGCTTTAGATTTACCTCCTGGAAGAACTAAGTTTCTTTGGCCCTGCAACTATGTCATTTGAACTAATTCTCAAATTGAACTCTTAGGAAAGGATAAAAGAAGTTGCAGATTTGGTGTATGAATTTTGTCTTCCTCATGTATCAAAGATGCCTTATTCTTTATATACAAGTACATCTATGAATTAAAAATCTTATATTTTATTTTCAGATAAATTTTGCAAGGTTTTGTGCCCATGAAAATTGTTCTGCTGATTTACAGGTTTCTGCAAAAATTGGATTTTTCAAGTAAGTTTGGGTTATTCTTTTTTTATTAAGAGGACATAGTATGTGCATGTACATGGATTCCAAAGAAAAAGGGGACTAATCTTTGAGAGTTAGCACCTTGTAAAAACTAGAAAAGAATGTTTTACTGAGAGATTTGTGTGTGTGTGTGTGTGTGTGTGTGTGTGTGTGTGTGTGTGTAAAATCTATGAGATTTGGCTATGTGTGTGTGTACATATACATACATATCACAGTATGCATTCAAGGATTACCACTTTTCAAAGAATGAGTACATATGTGCAATAAGGTGTTATGGAGCACGCTTCAATCTCGGTAACTCTGAGGATATATCAGGGTGTAATTGTACCTTGGGATATCACGGTATGTTTTAACATTCGTCAGTGCTTGTTAGTAGAGTTTTGGTAGCAAAATGACCTTTCACTGTACAACGCTTAGTTTAGCACTCAGAAAACAGGTTATATTATTCAAACTGATATACAAAACAGCACATGTCAACAAATTTGGGAAGAAACCAACTTTCTCATCTAAATTCATAGAAGGAGAGAGTAAAAATAATGAGTATGTAATGTGCTTAGGATGACATGTAGCACATAGTGAGAACTAGATATATAGTGGTTACTAGTGTTATTGATGATGGAGGATAAACCATTATAATTTGTGTCATGTCTAGATTGCCTATATTGAAATTGTTTTGCACATCAGAGAGAATATGTGAAAATGAGGGTCGGAGAGATCCCTCACTTTCTGTTGAGGTTTGGTTGTAATGGGAAGGTGCAGAGGAGAAGAGGTGGCAGGAGGCAGTAGCAAGTTTGCCTTGCAACGCTGAGCATGTGGCTGGGTGCAGTGCCAGGAGTTCAAGCAGGGATGGACTGTGCCCTGGGGAATGACCTTGCAGGTTGCCCGTCCTCACCTCTGACCCCCTCCATGCTTAAATAAACATCACTTGTTAAAAATTCATTTGAACCCACCTGTTCCCACTATTCTCTGCTTATTCTGTCACATGGCTACTAGTACATAAATAGGAAACGTATATTCAGTTCATAACAGAGGTGTGGCATTACATGCTGGGATACAAAGTAGTAGTCACTGTTTTTTGCCTGTGGTAAGAAGCCAGCCCAGTTAAGTATAAAGTCCAGTTACCAGTTGGGTGTGGTGGTGCATCTCTACAGTGCTAGCCCTCTGCCAGGCTGAAGCAGGAGGTTTGCAAGATTCAGCTCAACCTGGGCAACTCAGCAAGAGTGAAACGACAGAAAGGCTGAGGATGTAGCTCAAGGCACAAGCCCCGGGTACATTCCCTAGTACCACACAAGAAGAGAGACAAGGAAAGGGAGAGAGGGAGGGAGAGAGAAAAACAAATAAGCAACCAACCAAATACCAGCCAGGTAAGGTCTTCTTGCAAGTGTGGATGCCAAGGCTATACTGGTGTTACATAAGCCAAAACAGTTCATTTATCCTCTGCCATGTGTCTTTTTCCTTAGTTTCCCTTTCCATAGTTTCAGTTGCCTGCAGTCAGCTGTGATTTGAATGTACTAAATGAAAAATGTCAGAAACAATTCATAAGGGCTAAGTTTGCCCACAGCTGGAGCCATGAGTTCAATCCCCAGCAGCCCCCGCCCCGACGATGAAATCCATCTCTGGCCCCTCGGCCCCACCCACTTATCCTTTGGTTCAGGGAACTGAACTGAATACGCCACCTGCCATGCCAGCCACTTGTTAGCAGCTGTCCTGGTTATCCGATCAACCCCTGCAGAATCACAGTACTGTACTTGTGTTTGAGGAATCCCATTTTGCTTCATTTTGGACCCAAAGCACAAAAGATGCTGGCAACTTCAGTATAGAGTATTTAGATTTGCTTAATTATTTTTTTACTATGTCTAATTTATGAAATAAGCTTTATTGTATGTATGCATTGGAAATATCATGGTATATATATAGGCTTTGGTGCTATCTACAGTTCAGGTATCCACTGTGGGTCTTGGAACATACCCCTCATGGCTGGTGGGGGACTGTTCTACATTATGCTTGAGACACAGATCATGATAGTTTCTAGGTGGCCAATAAAATAAAAGCTTAGGGGTTGGGGATTTAGCTCAGTGGTAGAGTGCTTGCCTAGCAAGTGCAAGGCCATGAGTTCAATCCCAGCAGCCCTCGCCCCAACAAAAATAATAAAAGTTGTGACTTCTGGACATCATTCAGTATATGTGGCTTGCATACTGAGAACGCTGCTAGCTATGACTGGCTAGAAGGTTTTCAGTCATAGATTCACAGTGGTGCAAATGCCAATGTCAAGTAGTAGGCCCAGGATTTCTTTCTTCAATTAGGAAAGTAGCAAGCTACTTCTTTTAGACTAAGTGATAATTTATTTGAGGAACTTTCAAATGAAAACTCTTCTAATCATGTTTTAGATCCACAGTGAAAGCTGTCAACAAACTGCCTTGCATTTTTAGTAAATTGGACTCTACCAGGCAAAAATATGACCCCCACTTGGGGGTCCTCTTCCCTTTCTAACAGGAGGCAAATTGTGACCATGTGTTCTACGCATCCCCCTGGCTAGAACCCCACTGGTATTTATGTGGCCCAGATCTGTAAACCTGTTTTAGGTAAATGTATTTACCCAGTGAAGAATGAGTTTTTGAAGCTAGCAATAATACACTGCCAGCAGTACCCTGAACAGTGCTTGCACAAACCCTGTGGTCTCTTAATTTATGCGAGGCTCCTTCCTATATGACTAAGTTCTCAGGACAGTAAGCCACATTCAAATGATTTCCACTGCAAAATAAAGATGAGCAAATATGACTTTGCAAATACAATAGCAGGGATCGGCCATCACAGAGGCAATTTAAAACCAAATCATTCTTACAGTTTAATGATATAAATGCCACTACTCTTCTGTACTTCTAACGTACTTCTGGAGTAAGCGATACAGGCTTTCTGTGAACAATTGCTTTCATATCGTTAGGAATGCTTTTAACTGTCAGTAACCATACCGGACTGGTAGTGATTTTTAAACCATAAAGAATTTAATTTTCATAAAAAGCAGTCCAGAGGAAGGGGATGGTTGAACATGTTGTGAGCACCTACCGAAGACTGTACATTGGTGGCCATCTTTTCCATTCTTTTGGCTTTTACCTCCTGGTCACAATAAGGCTGCAGCAGCACCAATGTTCCAAGAAGAAAAAAGTTCCAAGAGCAAAAACGGTTTTTCTCTCTGAGGCTCCTTTTCCAAGAAGGGAAGTACCTTATCAGACTTACTCTAAGTAGACCCGTATCACATGGACTCCCCTCAATGTGGCATGATTGATGGAAAATGGAATCATGGCAATCGCATGAGATGAGTCCTGGTTCAGGCCCTGAACCAGAGCTGGAGGCTTGTATTCTGCAACGTTAGGGAAATTCTGCTTATTACCTGAATGATCCAGAGTTTCCCCAGGAGGGGAAATCACTGTTGGATAGACAATAGGCAGTGACCTGCCTCTGCCTTTATGCTGTTAACCCTCAAGGGCTAGTCTGATGAAATTGTCCTTCTTGAAATAGAGGTAGTAGGAATAGATGCTCGCTCACTTCAGATAGTTTGGGGAGGAGGAATTACGTGGTTTGTATACCGAGACATGCTAATTACTAGTCCACTCTTCCAATCCAGGTTTTCCTGATGTCTTCCCCTTGATATCAGTGAGTTTGCCTTTAATTATTAAATTCTCTTTAAATGTCAGATGATTTCTCTGTTCCAATGGGGAAGAACTTTTTAGCATTTTAATTTTCCTAGATTCAGTAGTAAAGTAAAAAGAGAATAAAATTTCACTGAGGCCTGCAGACCATTTGCAACAATCTATTGTTTTGCCAAATAAATTTAGCATGTGTCTCAACACAGCAAAATATGATGCCATTTTATGCTCTATTTTCTTCTAGCATCATGATTAAAAACCAGTTTGCCAGGAAGCCCTAATTCACAAAGCAAAGTATATTTGTTATTACTAAGACTTAGAGAACATTTCTTGCAAAATCAAATAATATTGTTCGCTCAGGATAAACCTAGAGCCTGGTGCTAGAACAGATCATTGTTCTGTTTTTCCTCTTTCGCTTATTAAGTTGTGACTCCGTGTGTGCACGGTGCTTTGATTCGCTGAAGGTGCGCGGATTCGAGGTTGCTTTGTAAATTTCATGACTGCATTATGCACGTTTTAATGAAGAATGAACCTGAGTCCCGGGGAAAGCGCTGGCTCAGTCTTGTCGCAAGTCCAGATGTGCACCTGGTCCTTCATGATGTCTCACACAGAATGCTGGCGGGTGGCTTCCTGAAAGGCTTCGTGTTAGCAGATCAAGACGCACTAAGATATACATTGAAAGAGTAGAATTGTGATCATGGTAATGTGGCAAAATAGCTTAAAATTGGAAACTAAACCAGGAATCTCACTGCTGAAATGTGCACACTGTGTTTCTTTCTAATTTGCTGTTGTCTTGGATCCTGGCTGCAGACGCAGTGATTTCACCTTCTGTTGCTTGTCTAAGTGCCAGCTTCCCTCCCAAAGGTGTTCGGTGACTAATGCTTTGGTTACAAGCCAGAATATTTTATAAACATCTATTTCTAGGCAGCTCTTCCACAAGTCTTAATTAAACTTTAATGTCAAACTGAAGTTTACTGTTAGAACCTCTTAGGTTCCTTTAGTTGTACCGTGATTAGAGAACAGTAGGGAAAATGTAGGACAACTCTGTTCCCGCACGCTTTCTTGCTCCCATTTAACAAGTGCCACCAACCAGACACGCTGATTTAACCTAAAGGTTTACAACATGGGAAAGAGTAAATCACTGCCACTCTCCACCTGCCGGGACAGCACACCACCACTCAGTCACGTCCCTTCCCCTAGAAACGATAGAGAGCCGAGGTCTGGAATCACCACTCTGTTCTTACACATTCTTCCAGCAACGTCCAACCTGGCAGACCTAAGAATCAGTAACTAAAACTGGCATGCACGGAACTGTTCTTCATTTCTTTCTCTTTCATTGTCTGGAGCTCTGTGACTAGGACACTGTCTCAAGGAAATAAAAAGGACGAGAGACGTAGCTCAGGGTGAAGGCCTTGGTTTCAAATCTCAGTCCCACGACCACCCAAAAAAAAAAAAAAGCTGAGCAATCACTTTCTTCAATGCTGTCTGCCTTGTGACAGTAAATGACTACATTCTGCTGTGCCATATGAAACAATAAAGCCTCTATTAAGGTCAAAATAATAGGGTAAATTTTAATTAAACAAATCAGTATTGTGTGATGATTTTGAAACTATTCTCATTGATCAGATTGCTCTCTAACAGGACGCAGCCCAAGCTGTCTCTTTTTCTGTGAAGAGACAAACAGGAAATATTTTAGCCTTTTTCGGGCAGATCTCAGTCTTAGCTACTCAACTCTGCCACTGGAGTGTGAAAGCAGAACGTGGCTGTGGTCCAGTGAAACTTCGATGAAACAAGCAGAGGTTCGAATTTGACTTGCAGGCAGTAGTTTGCAGAACCCTGCTGTATGATTCTGTGGAAATTATGCAGCCTATTTATTTTTTGTGATGTAAAAATATTTTCCTTATTTCTTTCATCGTTTATATCTAGCTTGTTACTATAATTTAAGATAGTTGTAAAAATCAAAATTCAGAGATCTTTAAAGAATTAATCCTGGGTTTAAAATAACTCTTAAGAACCTGCTCCCAGACAGATAGAAGTGATGGCAGGGAGGAACTTAGACCCAACAAAACTACATGTGTGGGTTCACCAAAAGACTCTAAGCACTCTCAATTGGAAATTGCTGAAATTCCCATTGATAACTGGATGGATAAATAAAATGTGACATATAGGATGGAATATATACACCAATGAGAATAAATAGTTTTCAGTAACAAATACCAATAAATTAATCTCACACATAAAATTTTGAGTAAAAGAAGCCACATGCACAATATAGATATGTAGAAGAAGGAATATGTATGCTATGATCTCATTTATATGAAATAGAAAACCAGGCAAAACCAGTTTATCATATTAAAAAATGAAGTTAGTGTGTTGGGGCAATAACTGGAGGGAATTACGATCTTTTTCTTAATCTGAGGGCCAGACTCTCACATTTATTCAGTTTATAAAAAGTTATTGGACTGTGCACTTAGAAGACATGATTTTCCTCTACACATAGGCTTTGATCTATAAGTTTGAAGTTGGGAAAAGTCAGAACAAAGCAAAGAACTTTTAAGTGAATTGTCCAGTTTATAGGCGGTATTAAAGTTATACAATTAGGGGAAAGGGTCTAAAATTAGAATTTTGTTCACAAATTCTGAGGTTCATGAGAAATAGTAATTCTGAAAAATGATATTTTCTTTCTTTCTGGTATTTATTTTGCTCTTGTTAAATAATGGTGTTAATTTGCTCAATTCATCAGGTCTGTTCACACTAAAATGTTAGGTTGTAGAACGGGGTGCGGATCATGTGAACGTGGTCATGCTAGGTATTTACCTGTCTTAAAGAAACATTTGAAATTTGTGAAAGTTCACTGAACTTGGCTGTCCAGCTGTAATTTGACAAAATGTATTTTGACAATTCCATAAACTTTTTTAAAAAAATCAGTATCTTATCTGATACTTTTTAAGTTTTTACATGTACCTTGAGTGAAAGCCCAATCTTTTTTTATACATGCATGTATTTATATATAAATATAATTCATATATATAAATACATGCATGTATGTTATTTATAAATATATAATTATATAGGCATTTAATAGTTATTTGTGAGTTGATTAATGATAAAAGCTCAATTTAAGGTCAAGGTTTCAGAATTTCTGCTTTTAAGCATCGCTTGAAGATTCATGAATGACTATAAATGAAATTTCCTGTACGATAAGTCAAGTGTTGTGTTTGTTGCTCCGTAATACAGACATAAACACTCTACAGTCTCATGTGAAATCAGTGCAGGGCAGATTTGTAAATACATGTTAAATGTCGTGAACACGTGGGAAAGACTTAGGAATGAAATGCTCCAGGAACCAAGGAAGGAAAGCACCTTTGCCTGAGGATAGTAAAGGCATATCATTTTTTTGCTTTTCTATTATATTGATTATTTAGGTTTGTTCCTCCAAAGAAGATCTTTTTAAAAATAAAGTCTGACAAGCTCATGATTGAACCTTAGTTAAAGTAGATTGCATCCATGAATTGATTTCTCTTTTCCAAATCCTCCTGTCTTCCAATCCGATCAGCACACTCCTGGGTCATTTTCAACAAGGCAGAGCAGTCTGGACAATGCTACAGCTTGTGTAGCAGCCTCCAGCGCCTCCCAAAGGAAAGCTCCAAGTCCTTATCATGACAGTTGAGGCCTCTGGATGCTGGTCTTGCGTCACTTCCACTGCACAGTTCATCCTTCGCTTCAGGCCTACAAGCTGAATAGTTGATTCAAATATTCGTCCATACATGGGTTGAACAGAACTGCACAAGTAAAACATTATAGAAGAAACATTCAAAGAGCTAAAGTGCTAGGTGATTATTTGTTACTCTCATGACAATATCTACCTGATTAATTACTTTGGGTCACATCCTTCTTTAATATGCACTAATTGTTCTAAGTTTTAAATTACTAGATCGCAAAGGCTTGCCGCATTTGTGGAAAGTTTATAAAATCATAACATGCTGTACCAAAGTTTTCTTTAGTATTCAGCTATTCTAACCTTCTCACCAGGGTAGGAAACAGGCTGTGTAGACATCTGCAATTGCTTTGAGTTTTAGAACACTGTCGATGTAGCCTATGGATCAGTCCCTTCAGCCTTAAAACGGTCTGAAAATTCCATGGAATATGCATGACTCAAATCTTCACTGAATGTAATTACTGTTATCACAGATAGGGTGGCCAAGACTTAGAAATGGTGAATGACTCCTACCAAAGAACTGGTGGCAGTCCTAGGGTTTGAACTTACCTCTCTGGATCTGCGGCAGTCTTCTCTTTGTAGTTCAGAGGACAGTGAACAATTTCTGCAATTCCATTTTCAATTTGCCCTAGTTATTGTTGGAAGTGATCAACCGATCTACCTCAAAATTAATTGTAGTCCAACAGATTTCAGTGCCCACTTGCTGCGCACAGTAATGACCCATCCCTTCCTTCATCACCAGAACATTCCTTGTATTTTCCCATTCTCCTTTTCTCCCATCCCATCTACTTTTTACCCTTTGGTTTAGGCAGCAGCTAGTTCAGTGACTATTCAAAGATTGAAAAAATGGGAAAAATGCTTTGCCTTTAGAAACACTGCATAATGCTGAGGAAAATGTTAAAATTATAGTAGTAGAAAAGAAATAAGACAGACTAATTATTACCAATTAGAAGTTTTTTTTCCTTTGGTCATAGCTGACTGAATTTATCCAAAACTTGATAAATTGAGTTCTTTCAATAGCCATATGAATCTGCTTGTTATGAGGGTCATTCCCTTGTTATTTTTTCTAAATTAATGTTTTAGTGCAACATAGATATTACATACATGAAGATGGAATTTTTATTATCTAAATAAAAATTACTTAACTTTTAGGCCATATGAAAATAAAACCTATCTTGCTGTTGGGAGTATGAAGACATTAATGTTGAATGTGTCCTTGTTTAATGCTGGAGATGACGCCTATGAAACAATTCTGCATATCAGACTACCCACAGGTCTTTACTTCATTAAGATTTTAGACCTGGTAAGTACTGCAGACCACAGCAGCATGACACTACTTGGTGACTATTTTAATTTTATAAAACTGTTAAGTGGTATAATTTACTTCGTGGATTTGGTGTGTGTAAATACTGCAGCATGAGTCTTAATAATTACACTTATCACTCAGGGACCCAGCTCTTTTAAGACTCCTCCACACCCCTGCTCAGAAAGGTGACTTCCGGGGGCACTAAGTCCAAAGGCATGTGCATCCGGGAGCTAGAAGAAGAGTGGCTTGGGTGCCGTCACTTTCTCACTACTATGAGCATGCAAGGCAGTGAGACAGTGCCCCTCTCGATTGGTCCTCCATGCCGGGCACCCCGAGGTACAGCTGTTCATTTTAAATTGACACTCTGAGCTTTCTTCCCGAAGGACTTCCAGTGTGTCAGAAGCAGCAGTCCTCTACTGAATCTGAAATCCTGGTGTGGAGCCGGGTCTCAGGCAAGTTTTCCTTTGCCCACAGAGTTTAGAGCACTTGGAGGATTCGTCTTACCTTGTGTCTCAGTCATGGGCAGTTAAACCCACCAGTGAGATAGTGATAAGGTTGAATTTCAGAGACAAAAGCCTCAACTGCTTTCTCCTTTGAGAGGTCTCTGTCACTCAGTGAATTCACCTGTGTCTTATCCCGGGGTTCACTTCTTTACAAGGGCTCTTGAGAGAGAACTTTGACATCTCACAGAGATGCATTAACACATTCGTCGAGAGTCTGTTTCAAAGGACAGAAGAGAAGCTCCAGGCTTCCGTGGAATATATTTTTAAAATGTAACTATTGTTATTACTCTTACTGTGATTAAATCTCTCAAATACGTTTCACATACAGAATAGAATGAAGTATAGACTTTATGGATTCCTTGCATCCTGGTATTTCAAGGAATGAGAGGTCCGATTAATAGGAGAATATACCAGAGTGAATAAAAGCCCGATGGCTAGGAAAATTTTCATGGAGATTTTTATGTGAATATTATAATATACCCATATACACGTTTACATTGTTTATTAATATTTCTGCTTCCTTATCCACAAGGTAAACAGAAACTGGTTTCCTAGAAAAGTAAATACTTCTAGGATGACTTTCTTTTCAAAATCATCCCTAAACATGTGTTATAAATTTCTTATTTCTATCTAAACTGGTTTCACTTTTCCTTTTAGGAAGAGAAACAAATAAGCTGTGAAGTAACAGACAACTCTGGGATAGTCAAACTCAACTGCAGCCTCGGTTATATATATGTAGATCATCTCTCTAGGGTAAGTGTCTAATATTTATGGCAGGAATATATTTTTTCTTTTTTGCCTTTGCTTTTATGCTGCATGTAATATATATATATATATATTTTTTTTTTAAACTCAGAATAGGAAGTTAAATGATACATTGAAAGCAAAATGAACTGGTCCTGAAATGTTTGAGCTTTGTGTTTATATTCTTGGCAGGTTCACTGTTCAGAGAGGGGGGTGTGCATGCTTATGTCAAGATGGGCACGTGAATGTGTCAATCAGAATTCTGTTCCCCCACACTCCCCTCTCCAACACTCCCCCACCCCAGGTGGCCCTGTCTGCCAGGCATGTTACCTCTGCTACACAAAAAAAGGTGTTTTTGGCAAGAGTCCTCACTCAAGTTGTTAAAGCTTTTCTAATTTTGTCCGTCTGGACCTGCCTGTCTTTACATTTAGAGTAGGCTTTGTCTTTGAACGTTACTTGTGGAAAAGCATACACTTTAAAATTGTGTCTTACTGCGTAGTGAGGGGTAGCTTATGCCTCTAGAACACTTTGAATATATATTCCATGGAAAATAAACTACAAAGAAAAAGTAAAATCGAGATTATGAACAAACGTGTTTTGGATTTTTTTAAGTGTGCCTTTTCTGTTTTCCAGATAGATGTTAGCTTTCTCCTGGACGTGAGCTCGCTCAGCAGAGCAGAAGAGGACCTGAGCATCGCAGTGCTTGCCTCGTGGTATGGTTCACTACGAGGGACAAATCGTCCCACAGGAAATGCGTGCCGTGTTCTGAGGGGGGCTTTCGGAGAATCATGGAACTGTGTTGCATTCATGTCTATAGAAGAAACCTTTCCTTACTCGGTCTATTTAAAAACAAACAAACCACCAGTCTAGCATTACAAGTAAACAACAACTTAAATGACAGCAGATTTCCTCCTACCACATCCTTTATGTGACTCCTCCAAAAGCATTAGTTAACCAACCTCTGAGAAGACTTTCAGGTATACCTAGAATGAAATTCCTTTCCCCGAAGATGATTTTGTGCTTAATTGATTCTAACGGGGTGTTTTCTGTTTTTATAGTGAAAATGAAGGAGAGATGGACAAGCTAAAGGATAACAAAGTGACGTTAGCAGTACCTCTAAGGTATGAGGTTATGCTGGCTGCTCATGGGTAAGTAGATACACAGGCCTCTGAAGTTTAGGGTTGATTTTAAGTTCCATTGCTACTGCTTGTGTTAACGACAGAATCATATTTGAACATTAAAAAATTCGAAGAATGCTCTGCCTCTTGGCAGTTACCTCAGTGCTACAGTTTCTTACTTAGCTGTTCATTATTTTAATCCACTCTCTCATCATTACTGATATTACAGCAAACTTGTAGTGGAGAACGCTTACTGGAAGAGCCCCAGTAAGCTTCTAGCAGGGCACGGTGAGCCTTTCGGTTGTTCACTGCAAGCTGGAGGCACCCAGCACTACTCAGCATGCATGCGTCATCACGTCCCTGGCGAGTAGGAAGTTCAAAGTAATGTGAGGCTGCTAAATTGCCACTCTCCTGATCTGACTCACCTGTGTGGCAAGTGGATGGAGACATGAGACAGCTGATCACAAGGTGTCCCTGGTCTTCGTTTAAAACTACAGAGTTCAAACCATCACAAGATAGACAAAGGAGATTTTCTTGTTGCCCTAAATATTAAAAAAAAATTAACCACTCATGAAGGTGGCACACAACTGTATAAATAATAGAATGTCTCTGTCTAAAACTGATGGAATCAAGTGTCAAGTTTGAGATAAAATGGAAAAAATGAGGCCATTTACAGACGAGGAGGACCTTGAGGGTTAGTGGATAAAAGCACGTGAACGACAACTTCACGTTTCGCGGCTTTATTTATCTCACCTCTCATTCTCGACTTTCTTAGGATGAGTACCTTCCTATTTTTCCATAGCTCATTACTTTGGGCAAGTAATATCCTACAACTATTACATTACAAAAGACTGCATACATCATTTGATTATTTCTGGTTTCTTTCCTGTTTGATGGGTCCCTAAAGTGCGACATTCCCTAATACTAGCTTCCAGAAGTGGACAGCATGCAGCATACGGCTTCCCTAGCGCACTTCTCAGTGCTGGCTGGTGAACATTCATGTGTCAAGAAGTGCGCCAGCCTTGTATGCCAACAAAAAATTGACCATACCTCTCAGCATTTGACTTGTTCCCTAGATTTGGGGTTCATTATAAATAGCAAGAATAGGGGTAAAAATAACTGAAAAATAGGTTAAATTCGGATATAAGAGCCCCAGGAGAGCTAAATCTTGGAAACAGCCCAAGTGCCCATCAACAGCGGAATGGATAAAGAAAATGGGTTTTTTTAATACAATGGAGTACTACTCTGCCATAAAGAATGATAAGCTTGAGATATTCCTAGGTAAATGGATGCATCTTAAGACCATACTCTTAAGTGAAAAAAATTGGACACACATGTTTAAGTACCAAAATACCACATTGTTTCTCTGGTGTGAGAAACTGAAAGTGTAAATAAAGACTAAAATGTATTGGGAAAGAGAAGAAAATGTCCAAATGGGAAAGGGAACAAAGGAGGAGGGGCAGGGGGAAAGGAACAGAGGGACAAAAGAAATGAGAAATGGAAGGAAAAAATGGAAACAAAGCTTTTGTAAATAAAGAAGAGGGGGTGAAGGGAGGGGACAGAATGGGAAAAAAGAAGCAACAGGATATATCATGTACAGGTACAAATCCTCTATGATGAATGTTATCACTATGTACATCTAAAATGTACCATTAAAATAAAATTTAAAAAAAGAGCCCTAAGAGAAAGCTAAGGGTCTATCTCAGAGTTGCAAAATACCACGTATGAATTATTTAAGTGCTGAAGAAGGAAGAATGGTCAGCAGAATGAAGCAGGCAGGCTTGCGAAGGTAAAAAATGGTATCAGTAAGAAGAAAATATTGTCACTCCGTTCAAAGCACATGGCCTCATAATTTTCATATTTGGTCAAATAAGAAACCAGGAAAAAGAACCACAAGTATCGTGTGTGCCTCTTACATATGCTGAAATCCGTGGACAGAAAGCTTATAATACCTCTTCAGAGAAGACAATTTCACTTTGATGTTGTTTCTCTCAGGTTTGTGAATCCAACTTCATTTGTGTTTGGATCAAGTGAGGACGGCGAACCCGAAACATGCATGACTGAGAAAATGAACTTCACCTTCCATGTGAGAAAAATTCATTGTGTCTGTATTTGCAGGAACTGGAAGGCGTGTTACTGATTCATTGCTCTCAGCCCTCTGAAGTCGCCTGGCCGCAGGAACCGGGGCTTACTGCAGGGGCCTGCAGGGGCTGCTGTGCTGGGACTCATGCCCTCCCTCCCTCTCATTTCTCTATTATTTTTAAAATTTTATTAGTACGTTTGTACTACATAGTGATTACATTCACGATGGGGCGTCGAGCTGACTCCAGTGGTATGTGCAGACGGGAGGCCAGGCCGAGGGAAGACACCAGTGAAATCGCTTCTTGGTGCGAGCTTTGTAGTCTGCCTGCCTCCCTCCCCTGTCTCTGCTTAGGGTTGACGTGGCAGGCCAGATGTTTAGGGCCTATGACAAGTACTTTATTAATTAGTGAATAATTCTTTTTAAAAAGTAAAGAATGCCGTCATGATCTGGAAGTATTAACGTATTGAGGTTTCTCTTACGAAAATGCTACTGTGAAACTGAAATTCTGGGCGCGTTGTAGATGAGTAAATGTCTGCAAAAATAGTTTTTGAATCAGAAGCACTATCTAGACATTCTCAGAGTTACATTAACAATTCATAGACTGTGAGTCTTGAATTGGGTCTGTTCTATTTTGCAAGGTTGATGCTTTTCAAAATGAGTATTAGAATCACTTGTAATATCGATCCAAAATGCAGATTTCTGGGCCTGCCCCAGATCTGTTGAAATGACATTAAACTTCCATCACTTCTATGTCTACTCAAGTTTTTATTACACTGGTATATAATAATGCTGAAATAATTTAGTCCGATTTGAAGTCCCAAGAAATGTGTTTTAGAACACATCCCCCGGGGGAGGGGGTTGTGCTTTGATAAACTAAAACAGAAACTAAATTAGACTTTAGGAAGCCTGTTTATTAACTTACCACTAACTGCTAACAAATATTTTCTAACTGTTGTGCAATGGAGTGACATAGGCTAGACAAATGTGCAGTTTGAAGAGGTCTGCTCAAATATGTAGACGTTAGAGGTCTGAGTGGTATGAGGGGAACAGGGATGGAGCATAACCTTGATTTATGCCCATCATTTCCTGGCACCGAGAAGAAATTTTCTGTAGCCCTGAGCAGTGCTGGGTACCTGTTGTTGACCATTCCTTCTGAAACTGCTCTGTGCTTCTGTGGTTAAGCACCTGTTCCGACTCTAGGGACAGTCTCTGAAGCTGTGTCGTATCCATCCAGAGTACTCCAAGACTGAGAGTCATACTTTTTTCATTCGGGCATCGTCGCAAACTTCTTTGTGACTTCCTTTCTGACTTCCTATACTAGTTTTATGATTAAATAGCAAGACTTGGGACCCCTCCTTTCTCAGGGATCTGTAATCCCCAAATTTATCAGCAGGCATGAAATAGCCTTTCATGCACATTTATTAAGAATCTGATCTTCATGAAAACCCAACAACATACTTCACCAATTTTCTAAATAAATTTACCATTATCATTACCCTGGATAAAAACACATTTTTAAAATACATTTTTGTTCTCTTCACTTGTGGCTGGATTATCCTCTGGGCATGGAGTGATTTCTGTGAAAATGCCTCAGGGTTTAGAAATAGAATACCAAGAATTCCACTCTTGTCACTACTTTAACGTTCATCATGGAAACATCAGAATACCTCTGAGCATTCTCCTCGGCTGCAGCTGACAAATGTTCGCCTGCTTCCCAGAGGACCAAGCGACCATGTTTGTAAAATGTGTGATGATGACGTCTCTCTCTTAAGACTATGTCTGCAATAATCCATCAGCCTGAAGTTTTTGACTGGTAAAACCCTAATGAAGAGAGCTTGCATTGATTAACAGGCTTCCAATATTCTGACAGTGGATGCCCTCTCTCTCTGCCGTGTTGCTGCTGGCTACAAACCTCCACCTCAGAATCTCGCTGATTTCTGTATTCATATTTATGTTTTAAAAGCACTTTAAACATGTTTTAAAATTCTTCCTTGTCAGGTTATCAACATGGGCATTAGCATGGCTCCAAATGTGAGTGTGAAAATCACAATACCAAATTCTTTTGTCCCCCGAACTGATAAACTGTTCAACATTTTGGATGTCCAGGTAAAAATGAGTTCCTTCTATCTGATGTTTATTTTGTGTGTTTTAAATACTAAAACAAATTCAGTCTAAGGAGTAATGCTAAGACAGTGATTTTGGTTCACTTATTTCAGTCTCATTCAGAACTGTGAATTCACCACGCATTAATACTTGGAATATTGTACATTGCTTTGCAAGTGCAGAGTACCACCGGAACCTCAGCATTTGACTTACACAATAATAAATCTGTTCTACCATCTGTATTGAGTAATTATTTTAAGATACATTTTTCTTATGGATATGTGTAACTAATTTAGTTGGTACAAGTCTTCATAAAGTTTGAAGCTGCTGTTAAAAGAAAAGCAATACTTAAATCACCACTTACCAGTTTTCTCTTGTTGATCCATCAGAATTTTTTACCTCTAGGTATTAAGAAAATATTCACCAAATAAAATATACTTAAGGCTTGAGAGAGAATTTAAATGTTGACATGATAGTAGGACATGCAGTTATAACTTGTTTTGTGCATAAAGCCAAAGAAATGTTTAATTTCAGGCAATGTCACTTTTCTCATCGTTCATATTCTGTAAGGTTAAGGCCATTTTGTCATTTTAGGACTTACATTTAACCCTTGATAATTTTGCTGGGGTTCTGTTTGTTTTGCCACAGAAATTTAATCTTGCCTAAATAATTCTGTCAAAATATTCTTGTGACTTCCTAACAACTTGATATATTTTAGAAAACACAAGTAATTGGAACTTTTTAACCATAGTGTTTTAACCAAGACTGAAAAATAACCTTTTTCTTGCTTTTTACCTTTATAGACAACCGCAGGACAATGCCATTTTGAAAATTATCAAAGAGAATGCGCATCAGAGCAGCAGGGGGATGTTGTGGAGACCTTGAAAGGCATTCTCAAATTCTTGTCGAAGACTGACAAGAGGGTATTGGTAAGTTTCAATGTATCATGTAGTTTCCGCTTTCTAACAAAGGCGTGAAACCCTGGGCTCGAGCTGCCAGCCGAGTGGTGGGAGAGAACCCAAGATTAGGAAGTATTCTTGCATGCACCCTGCACAGGATAAGCATGACTGGAGGGCTGGGAAGGACCCAGCGTTAATTATGTATTCGTAGTTTCATTCTCTAACAAATGTCCACGTTTGCCAGTCAGACATTGTTCCAGACCCCTTCAGAACACAGTCACCTGGATGGCCTTTATGGCATGAGATTTTCATTCTGTCCATCTCAGTTTGGAAAAGAAAAAAAAAACCTAGGGAAGCAATCACTACCTTCAGATCATCCAGTTTTTACAGCAAGTACAGAGAACACATACCCCAACAGGACTCCCATTGTTTTATCCCAGGAAGCTAAGTTACCAAGAATGGCGAGAACACCTGCTGCCTTCTGAACACTTTGTTTCTGTGGGTTATAATTTACAAAACAAACATTGGTCTTGTATGTAAAGCGAGATAATTTTTTAAATGCCACTAAGGAAAGCAGATGTTTAATGGCATATTTACAGAAAGACAATTTTCCAATTGCCCAAAAAGATTTTTAATTTTTATCAAGAAATTGTATAAAATGTAAATGTTGAAAATTTTAATGTAGTACTCTTACATTTTTTTCAAGTACTGCATGAACGCAGACCTGTATTGTTTAAATTTCTTATGCAATTTTGGGAAAATGGAAAGCGGAAAAGAAGCCAGTGTTCACATTCAGTTAGAAGGTCGGCCATCCATTCTGGAAATGGTAAGTCTAAAATACACCAACAGCTCCATGGACACACTCATACAGAATCTCTACGTTCAGTCTCACAGAGGCAACATGATATGAAGGCATTTGACAAATTAAGATATAAATAAAATTTGGGGATAAAACTTAAAATTGACTTCTATTTATCACTGTAGCTCTCTAAAAAGTCTATGATAGAATTAAAAACTCTAGAAAGCACGCCTGTTTGATCTGAATTAAATCAAAGGAATTGACTATCTTAACATTTCGTATAACCTTAAAAATTCTTTTCACACTGCTTCCAATTATCCTTTAAAAATCTTTTAAAAATAGACCTCAGTAGTAAAAGACTTGCATAAAATCAAACTATACCATAAGAGTATATCAATCATAGCAAAATAATGACAAAAACATACTTTAAATATAATACCTGTTGGACTTTTTAATAATGAGTACTTTGAGAGAAAACTAGTTTTATTTGATGTCCTGTTCCGCAGTTTCCTCATCTGCTCAGTATGGACAACATGCAAGTAGTATGACAGACTGAATGACACAGTTTGTGGCAGCTGCCAAGTGGCTTTTTGCAGCAGTGCTGGGAATTGAACCCACAGCCTTCACACTGAGCCACATCCCCAGGCTTTTCATAGTTTGTATTTTGCGACAGTCTCGCTGAGTTTGCCCAGGCAACGGAGAGAGGTCTGTTTTAGTTTCCACTGTACTGAAAAGTCTTGGGACTATGAGAAAGTCGATTAACTTTTTGCATTGCTGAGTTTCTCAGTGGCAAGCGCTGCTGGTGTTCAGGGGCCATCCTGCGCCTTGTGTGGTATTTAGCAGCATTCTCAGCTGCTACCCATTAGGAACCAGTTGTCCCACGGCCCATGTCCTGACAAACGTTATCTCCAGATACTGCTCTCAATTTAGACAAAGCTTGTAATTAATTTCCAGCTCTAAAATGTCAAATAATCTTTACACGGTGGTTTTTAACTTTTAAGGATTATAGACCTCTTTAAGAATCTGATTAAAGAATATATTCTCACCCTGACATACACACACGTGAAAATACTGTACTTCTGTACAGCCGATCCGCGGATCCCCACGCTCCGTGGATTCTGAGTTACAAAGTCCTGAATTCATCCACTGATTTTATATCTAAATTCTATTACAGTTTATGCTGGATTTTTTTTGAAAAGGAACTTTAAAATGGATTTGAGGAAAAGTTAATCAGGTGAAGAAAGCCTTATTTGCGGATAAAAATGTAACATCCCCAGGGAAATTACACTGTAACTAGTAACTTTCCTCTCCCTACAGTCTAACAAATAACATTTAAATCAAATTACCTACAATGTAGGTTGTGCTTAAGAAAAAGATTTCAATGAAATGATGCCATTTAAACTTATACTAAGACCACGCCTTTGGAACTGTGAGAAACACTGCATTTCAGTAAATAATTGAAGATGGCACAGTGCAGAAATATCTTGATAGTACATAAAAGTCATAAAGAATCATTTCTATTAATGCCTTCATGCAACAGAACTGTGACTAAGGCTGTGGTGATCTTTTTTTTCAAATAGGATGACACTTCGGCACTCAAGTTTGAAATAAGAGCGACAGCTTTTCCAGAGCCACATCCCAGAGTTATCGAACTAAACAAGGATGAGAACGTAGCACATGTAAGATGGCTTTGTAACTAGTCTGCTAAAACTATAAGGAAGCATACTGTCAGTGTGCTTAGAATCGCTTCCATTTGCATACGTGAGTCAGAAAATTAACGTGTAACCAGATCATAGCGGACCTTGACCACTTCACTAAGGTGCCATTTCTACAGCTGGCAGGAGTGAAAGACACAGGTGTTCAGGCAGGTAAATTTGGCAGCAGTGACAGCAGGATGGAGGAAGAGCCATGGAGAGAGCCCAGGCCGCTCACTGTGCTATTATGCGCTTAGCGTTGCTTCCTGTGGTTGTGTTAGACCAGCAAGAGAACGGGGTGGGTAGGTCTAACTTTACAGGGTCTTGGGGAAGATTTGAAAGGAAATGGAAGTAAGTTTCTAAACTGGTGTTTATTTTTCTTAATTTTTCACACAGCTCATACTGGAAGGGCTGCATCATCAGAAACCGAAACGCCACTTCACCATAGTGATTATTTCAAGTAGCTTGCTACTTGGATTGGTTGTACTTTCTCTGATTTCGTGTGTTATGTGGAAGGTGAGACTTTAATAATCACGAAATTTAGTGGTGTAGTTCAGTCTACTCAAAAAACCATCCTTTATTCTCTCAGAGCCAATTTGTGGCCCCAGATGATAAGTATGTATGTTAAGTGAATATATAGTACCGACTGGATATTTCTTCTAACTTCAATACGAAGCCATATCTAGAAAAATAGTTTATTTTCAACAAATACTCAAGCTGTAACACCAGCTTTGAAAGACGATCTTTTAAAGATGCATTTAGGAGGCGCTGCATAGTATGTTGAATGCCACTTTGGGGGGCAGGATGTGTATCACTGAAAAGTCCTGTGTTAACCACAAATGGCTGCTCTAGCCCAGTGTGTCCCAGGCCAATTTTTACTGACCACATTGGGTGAAGCCCTCACAATTTCTGTTTTAGGGGACATTGTTTGAGAAATATGGGCATTGACTGTTTGGATATTTGATGTAAATGTAGTATGTTTGTAACTATACATTAGTTATTACGTAATTCTCTTTTTAGGCTGGATTCTTTAAAAGACAATACAAATCTATCTTACAAGAAGAAAACAGAAGAGATAGCTGGAGTTATGTCAATAGTAAAAGCAATGATGATGACTGAAGACTTCTTTCAAATTGAGAGAACTGAAAAGAGACTCAGGTTAGACTAAAAACAGTTTACAGGAAAACAAATTTTTCTCAGACTTTTTTCATGTATTTCTTTTACTTATGACACGTGTTACTGAGGTAAAAATTCAGGCCATGACTGTTCTTTGAAGGAACGTAACTGCAAAGCTGTAATTTCTTAATGTAGCCAAAGATGGTCTTAGAAGTAGTAAATGGATAGAAAAACACTACAGCCTTCGACTTGTTCAAGAAAACTGAACCCTGAAAGATATCTTGAAGTGAAAGTATAATCTGAATTAAATCAAATTAGACTTGGAAAAATAAGCATTGATTCATTTCAAATAAGTATAATCATTTTTCCAAATTTTCTTTAAAGACCTTCATTTGTAATGCATTTCCTGTGGACTTCAGCAACCATTTCATTCAGTAACTATGAATATTATAGGCATGATGTAAAAATTTCATACTGAATACACTGGTTTAATAGGAAGAGTTCTGAATAATTACAGAGTTATGTGCTTTTTTTCCTATATATTCATACATTTTAAAAAGAATGTATATGTTGCTATAGGTAGGTATAAATCCACTAGTCTCCTACAATACACATTTATCAAGATTACCTAGGGGTCAGGTTAAAAAAAAAAAAACCCTGAAATTTTTTGTTTATAAAAAAATTCTTAAGTATTCTAACTTATATTTCTAAAACAACAGATTGTAAACGTTGCACTTTAGCTAATATACACTGATGTATTTAAGAAACATGAAAATTTGACTAGGGGGTCAATCAGTATTTGAGACATACCTAAATTAAGCAAATACGTGTTTTAATCAGGTCGATAAACACATTCTCCACAGAAATGGAGAGACATTTTGCTGAAAAATGTGCATTTCACAGTTAACATAAAAGTGACATCAAAATTTCTAAGACGAATGGTAGCTAAAATTTTTTAAAGTTATTATAGAAAGTTATATTTTAAAATGAAATCACTTCTTGCTGGATTTTAAATAACTTTTGTAATATTTATTTCATGTAGATCTCTTTGTACATGTAAGAAAACTGTGGCCAAATTTTTGAACATCTGTTAGAGGAAGTAAATCAAAGAGCTAAATAAGAGCAGTCTTTACTGTTGTAGAAAATACTGCTTTACATGAAGTCTGTGCTGCCAGCCGCCTTGTCCTTCCCTCTGGTCCACGACTGGCGGCTAGAGAATGAGGCATCTGAGCAATGCAACTTGAGCACAAACCCTCTTGAAGAGAGGGGATACACGTCAAACTTAAGTTTGCTTGTACATATTTTAAATAACACACATTTATGCAAAAGATATATTTTTATGCTTTTATTATAAAAATTTTAGTTTGATGAATGAGCCTAGATGTTCTAAACAAAGATCAAGCACAGGTCTCTGAGGAAACTAAAATTTGGTTATTTACACTGAAAGTCCAGTGCCCTTTCTAGTACAAAAAGTACAAAGTTAGCTGGTGGGCTTTTTTTTCTTTTTAATATCATCTATCACAAAGATTTTTTTATAAAAGATACTTCTGTTTTTGGTTATATCACTGACTACTTGTGTATCAAAATCTAACTCATCTAGATTAGTTACCTCATCAGTAAAATCAGGGTGGTCTTAAGAAAGCTGTGTTGTTTTACCAGGCTAGAGGATGTTTGACATCAGACTTGTTGGGCTTAAAAGAACTCAAATTATTTTGTTTTGGAATTACTTCAGTTAAATATTGATATATCATGATGATAAATAACTGCTAAAAACTGGAATTTGACTATTTTGACTTCATACTTTTACCTTGGTTTTTCAAAGCTCTGGCACCTACGTTTTAGTAGCATCAAAAATAGCAACTTTAATTTCTTGCAAAAATTCATTTTTTCTGTGTAAAACATGACCAAATCCTTCCATACTAAAATGCAAGTTTGCATATTTCTTTTATAAACAATTGCATGTTACTTGGGAATCACTCATGTCGTCCATGCTTCCTCCGTAAAAACTGATAAGTCCTGGATGGAGTCTGTAAAGAGAAAAGAACATACAATCTATTTCATAAACCTCTTATTCTGTTATTTTTCACATACACCTAACGAGTCAGGTGTACATCGTGCCACATACAGCTCAGTAAGAAACATGTTCAAAACAGAGCTGCAGACGAGGGTCCCGAAATATCAACAGTCATCATGCCAAAGCCTTCCTGGCTGACTTTTCAATGGATGCTTTTCCGTTACCTCTGTAGAGGGTCATTTGTTCTGTACATACACCGAGTGGGTGCCCTGCACACTTCCCGTCCACTGTATCATCACACCTCTCAAGAATGAGTGCGCATGTGCCTAAACCTGTTTATACCAGTTGCTCCTGTTAATATACAACGTTGTTCATGTGTAATCATCTGTAATGTACATTGAATGCCTTTTGAAGATTTGGGTAAAGCAAACTGTTGTGGTATCAGAAACCTATGAAAAGAAACTAAGACAGGCTGTAACAATCTTCTGCTCACAAGGCTTTTTAAAATCCAAAAGGGAAAATGTAGCCAGATATCTGTATTGTTTATGCAGAGTGATCATGTGGAATGCCAATGTTGAGACTCATAACCAAACAAAATGACTTTGTTCTATGCAAGAGTTGGTAAAGTTTTAATTTTCTATTCATTGAAAACTGCCTATATGTCTTTTTATGCTTTCTGATCTGCTGTTTTTCAATTGAACAACTACCTGCTTGGACTGGTGAGAGAAGCAGGCCTTCACTGAATTACAAGGGTTGTGTTTACTGGTCAACTTGAGCAGCGAAAAATTAGGCTTACCTAACATGGACCTCTGATGCAACGTCCATCAAGTCTCCGTCCACATTCCAAGGGAAAGTAGTATTTTCCGAAGCAGTTTCCAGAGGTCCGTCCTCCTCCTCTAGATTGTATCCAGCGATATTCCTTGGATAAACTTTTACTTCTTCTACGGTGTAAGTCTCAACAAATGGAAAATCAAACTAAATAAAAGGCAAATAATGTAAATCAAAAAGGGTGCTGCGTCCCCTCTCATGAGTAGGTATGATGATGCATGCTCATGTTTTTTTTACAGCTTTGAAACTATGATCAAGGCTTTGAAGAAATCTCCTCTTTCCTGAAGCTTTCCTGGCTCAATTAGTATCTTGTATGAAAATTGGTTCATATCAGTTGTACATACTGCTATTGTACCTTTTCCAATTAAAGACTGAATCTTACTGATCTGTTGATACAGAAGATTTATATAATCCTTAGGTTCATTATTAATCTATCAATTTAGCTGATGTGAAACAAATACTGGTGTACTTTCACATTTGCAATTTGGGAAGAACTGAGGTCTAAGATTATAAAGGTGAAATGCAAAGTATATCTTCTCTTAAAAGAGAAAGCCAAGTAAATATGACTGTCATGTGTGTTTGCCTGCCTCCTCCCCACTGTAATTGCAAGATAATTGTATTTGCTTACTGATCATTCAAAAATGGCGCAAGATAAATTTAAGCTTGCAATTTTTCTTGTTTAAGGAAAAAATACTGTGTATTCTCTGAAATAAAGAAAAAACCCCACCCAAGTAATTTTAGTGGAAATGCAGAATAACTACTCATTCTAGTTTTATACCTAAGTATATCCTAAAGTTGATAGAAACCAAGGTCCAGCAGATGTTAAGTGATACTGTCTAATGAACTGAGTTACACGGTGGGTTGTATGGTGGTTCCAGGTGGCTTTCTCTGAACCCGTTTGACAGTCACTGCCCCGGACCTCCTGCCTCCAGTGTAAAGCCTCAGGGACGTGCCTCATACCTGCAGAAATTTCTGTATAATCATTCATTTTAAAGATTATGTGTTTGAAATGAGTCATTAGTAACTGGCTGTTACGGTTTAAATTATGTTCCCCCACAAGAAGAAAAAAATACCAAGGTCTACCTCTGGTACCTGTGAATGTCATTAAATTTGGAAGTAGGGTCTTCATAAATATAATCAAGGTGAGGTAAAAAATGTGTTCTTAACACACTATGACTCATAGAAGAGAATGCCGTGGATGCCAGAGTCAGAGATCGAAGTGCCAAGGATAGTCACCGTCAGTAAGTCTGTTAAATCATCAGTTTTCATGTGCCCACTTCACAAAGTGAAACTCTAACCAGCCATTCAAATTTATAAACTGAGAAGCCCCAGACATTGTTAAATGAGACTTTGGGAAGCCAACAGCTTAGTACTGTGTGAGGCTATGTCTCAGAAGGAGGGTCTGAGAGAACCAAACAGTTTCAATATGAAAGAGAGGAGCGTTATGACTGTACAATCAAGGAGTTCAGTGAGGGAAACGAGAAGGAAGAGCAGGCTTAGGATGTTCGGAAAGCATTCCATGTGAACTGAGTCTTAGGGAGGAGAAAGATGAGTTCTGGAAAGAAAACATTTACGAAATAACAGAGGTATGAGATGGTGTGGCCATCACAAAAATAGCATAGTTATCATGGGCTGAACTGTGCCCCCCACCTAAGAATGCTGGTGTTAAAATTGCACACCCCCTTCGATGTCTCAGAACAAAACTGTTTTTAAGAGGCGAGTAAGTTAAACCCTGATCTGGAGGGTGGTCCTCCACCCAGTATGATCGGTATTCTTGTAAGAGGAGGAAACTTGGCTATATGGAGAGACACCGCAGAGGACATCCCCAGAGGGAAGACTCTATGACACAAGAGAAGGAAGCCGTGTGCAAGCTGAAGAGAGACACCTCACAGAAGCTGGACTTGGTGACACCCTCTTGAATGCCACCTCTCAAACTATGAAAATCCCTTTTTGGCTTAAGTCACCTATTATGTATGTTACGGCAGCCCTAGAAAACTAATACAGTAACCAAAACACAGGCACTCCCATGGATGGTTAAGAGGTGAGGTGAGGACATAACCAGGAACCAGAACTCAAACAGCCCACACTGCACACTAAGGGCATCAGACACTGTCCTGACGACAATGAGAAAGGCACTGAAGAATTAAGAGAAATCAGGAGGGAGTTCAGAAAAATCCCTCTAAAGGGAAATACAAAAGACCACAGAAACCAAAGACAAAGAGGTCATCATACACAAGAGGGGCTGAGGATTTGACTTCAAATGAGGGAGAAATTTCAAGATAAGAACCAGCCAAGGGGCTGAGGATTTAGCTCAGTGGTTACAGTGCTTGCCTTGCAAGCACAAGGCCCTGAGTTCGATCCCCGGCACCAAAAAAAAAAAAACCCCAAAAAAACAAAAAACAAAAAAACCCCAGCAAAACTAAGCTGGTAGGTCAGTGGTGAGGACGGGGAACTAGAGGAAGCCAGATGAATGCCAGCTGGGGGTAGGCAGTGACACACCTGACCTGTGCAGGGGACATGGAGGAGCAGCCCACGGAGGAAAGATGATAAGGGCAGGTCTGGACCCCTTGGCCTCAGATGCCTTCGTGTTTTATAGGACACAGGACAGCAGTGTGGCCCTGCCGGTCAGAAAGGAAGGGTGGATGCTGGGACGGGCCCGTGTTCAGCGAGATCAGAGTTCAAATGATGACGAGGCAGAGATCACCCAGGAGAGGGTGGTGTTTGTGAAGAGGGGAGGGCAGCACACACAGGCCTGGGGAAGAGCTGTAGATTACTTACAAACGTAGCCCAAGTGAACGAGAAACATGGGGACAGAGAAGGGGGCCACGATGGGATGGAGAGGAAAGGACTTTGAAGAGTACTTTCACTCTCTCCACGGACAGGGATGAGAAGGCCACAGGAGTGGCAGTTTTCCCTCTGTTCTACAACAGTTAATAGTATGGACATCTTATTCAACACACAATTATAGTTCAGAGAAGATGCTGTCCTCCTTAGAACTGTGTGTTCTTTCCCAAATACCAGCACTGCTACTAAGTAATAATATAGTAGAACTATATGATCCTACATTATATGGCCTTTATAAACTTACATAATTATATACATTTACATTTTACAAAATGTCATAATGAAGGAAACAGATTAAATACACATCACCCCTGTTAATTTTAGATTTTTTTAAAACAAATAGATTAATGTTGTTTGAGATCAATGACTTGGGATTAAATCTATGTATTTGCGGTATATACCATTATGTAAGGCATCTTAGAATTTCTTTGGAAAAATCTATAGTGCAATAGCATAAATTTTAAATTTTTGAAGTAGCTAAGTCATTCCGAGTTAAGGCTAATGAAACTTAACACACAGATACACAGGAAGTAATTTCTTGTTTGTTTGGTTTTTATGAGACAAGGTCTCACTGCGTAGCCCAAACTGGGGATTTGTGCTTGCATTCTCCTGCCTTGCTTCCTGAGTGCTGGGATCATAGGCATGTACCACCATTCCTGGCTTACAGGCAATAATTTTCCCACATCAGAAGCACCTAGGTGTGATGACCCGTGCCTGTAATTCCAGTAAGCCAGAGACTGAGGCAGAAGAATCACCAAGTTTGAGCCCAACCTAGACAATTTAGCAACTTATCAAGAACTTATCTCAATTATTTTTTTTTTATAAAAAAGGGCCAAGGATGTAGCTTTGTGCAAAAAAAAGCAAAATATGAATGACAGGGTACATTGCAAAAATAGGTCAAATACAATTTGCATAACATGACCACCTTTTTAAGAAATAAAATAGACTTCCTAAATAGACTTTCATTATGTTCTGTAAGCCTTTTGTTTTTACTTTTAAGATAAATACTGCTTTTGAAACCAGAAGATATTTTCATTGAAAAAAGTCTGTAAAAATTGCCAGTTGCCTTAGAAATTTACCTCTGCAGGAGTTCCAGAAGAGAACTTCTCTAAACAGTTTCTGTAATAACATACATTCCTTAAATAAATATGGCCCCTCTCACAGATACATTCATAGGATAATACTCATTTAACTTTTCATATATTTCATAGAAAAGGATTAGAAAAAATCTATTTGCTAAGGCAATGATACTGATTATCCACAGGAACATGAAATTTTGAATGATTTTTAAATTGTGTTTTTCTTTTCTTAAAAAAATCAATGAACAGGCACTGCTTTTGGATTAAGAAAAAGTTATCTTACAATTTAAAATTTTAATGAAATCTGGAAACACACATATTCCTTTGAAAGGCAATAAATCTATATATTCCCCAGACACACACGAAATCATTGCTTAGGCTCACAACCTACAGTGTATCTGTTTGCCTACTTGGCTTTCTCAGAGACTGCTATTTAAGGAAAAAGTGACTATATCTAGTTTTTGTGATTTAACTTCTTAAATAGTCCAGTTGGACTGTGTGTTGATCAGTAACACAGCAGGCAGGAGAGAACTCAAACCTCCTGAGGGCTTAGTTGGAAATTAGGAGGCAAAAGTAGGAGTCTTGTAATGGCTAAAATATATAAGCAAGATCCAGTGGCTAATGGTTGGCTGGGCCTACTGCCCCAACCACATCTGTTCGTTCCCAGCTAGGTCCAAACACCATTTTATACCCTTAACAATGTGTGAGACTGTTCAGTTTACAATCACACCTGTGTACTTCAAGGCTAATAACTGAGTCAGAATGTCTGCCAAGAGAAAATGGCTTGTTACCATTTTTCTTTAAAGCTAATCACCTAGGTAGAAATAGATATATCTATACATTATAGTTTTAAATAGAATACTATCTGCAAAAGGGGCGTTTTTAATTCAAAAATCTGCAAATCTATTGTAATTAGGGAACATAGGCAGATGTGCAAATTAAGTGTCAGATCATAACTTCGGAGTCTGTCGCCATGAATTCAAGAAGACTAAAATCTCAGATTTCACTACTTTTCTTTCTAAACAGCCTAAGTATGTAATTGCACCCTTAATTTCCTTCCAAGTTCAATATAAAACTACATTATCTTGTGCAAAAGGTCTACAACCCGTATCTCAAAAAGAGACAATTTACATTAACATTGGTGGATGCTAGATGAACTCTAGATGAAATACAGATTGAGAAAAAGATCAATGTATTTTGAACAAAATGCATGAAGCAGACCAGTCAGTTCTTACAGCATCTTTCTCTCATGATTAATAGCTTTCAAATAAGTAGCAAAAATAATGTACTATACCTGATTCTTCACACTGGAATATCTTTTCAGATGTTTGATAAATTCTGTCTTTGAAGTGTTCTGTACAGTTATAAGGGCCATACTCCCATTGTTTAACCTGAAAAGATATGTTTGTATTTTATATTAAGTTAAGAGACTGCATCAGAAGTCACTCCATATGATTTCTTATAAAAATATACTGTTTACTAGAAGTATAAGGCAAGACAGATAAATCATCCTCGCATTAAATTTACCTAAAATTCTTCAACTGTTTCTTGCTGTATTGTTATTTAAATGATGTAGCCTTTCAAATTACTTTTACTGAACCAGAGGCTTCCCTCTGAGCAAACTCTTACATCAGAGCTCTTTAAAAACGGAACCATCATGCATCCTCCTGGTACATCAAGACATAATTTAAATTCCACTGTAATTACTTAAGAATTTTAAACATGAAATTATGTGATTTTTAAAGTATTATAAAATAGTTCACATGTACAAGTGGTGTAACACAAAGCTCAACATTTTCTAATATGTAAAGTATGATTTAAATATTTATTTATGGGCATAAGGTCTAAGTGACACAGGAAACGAAATAAACCAGAGTGGCCCTGGGTGAATGAAATGGCATGAACAACTGCAGCCACACATGTTCAATGAAACGACTGAGCATTTTAATCTTGAGTAACTGTTCCATCCAATATCAGAGACTGGAAACTCAGAGGTATGATTTAGTGCCAAAACAGCCACTTGCAAATGTATTAGCTTTAGAAGGCAGTTTGCAGAAATACACGCAGATGACTTCAAGCTTAATTTCAGTGCAAACGTGAAGTTATCCTCCAAGAATAACAACGACACATAAAAAGGGCTCCATAAGTCTTACGGAGGCTCAGGGTGGCACTGAAAGGGACATTAGAGATTATCCCATCACTTACACATCTTATGTAGAAGGGAAAGACCATCCCAAGGATAAGTGATTTGCTGAAAGGCACACAGGGAAAAACAAATGATCACCAGCACCAGGCCTCTGGACTGCCAAGGTCTGATTCTCCTCCGATCCATCGGACTGCCTCTTCCCCACGGGAAGCAAACAGCACCAAGACGTTCAGAGTAGTGTGACCGATGTCCTTTGCTTTTACTATTGGATAATTTTTAAACATGCAAGGCATTATCTATGTCTGCTTTGTAGTTTACTTGCAACTGAAATGTGACCTGTGAGCCTGGTACTGATCCAGATGTGTCACAAACATTAATACATTTAATCTTAGATTACTTAGAATATAAGGCTATCAGTTCATATCAGCCTTTTGCACTGAGATTATTTTGAAGTAAATTAAACTTTACTGGAAAAAAAAGCTGCAGGTAGGATCTCTGGTCTGATTGTCATAAATTATGCAAAGCCACATCTATGAAAATCTCTGGTCAGCTGAGGCCCGATGTAAAGGCCTTCGGAAAACTGTCATATTTTGAGTATAAACCCCAGAAGAAATCTCTAAGTGGTCATCCTTCTCTGAAAAACTTATCAATACTGATGAAAGCCAGAGAGTCAGCAGTGGACTCCCAGGCAGGCCAAACATTCTGGAGCGGTTCTGAAGGGGGCATGAATCAGTTGCTCTTAGAAGATCAGGACCAGGCTGTGAAGGTTCTCAGCAAGCAGGGCTAGGACAGTGTCTCGAGCCCGGCAGAGCAGGCTCTTTGGTCAGGGAGCCACAGCTTTGGGTTTAGCGGACAAACCGCAGCAGGGACGTGCACAGCTATCTACGATTTCAGAGAATCTGTGGGGGAAACAACCAGCCTCAACTTTAAATCACAAGAGCTTCAAAATTCTCCTCCTGAGTTTCAACGCTAGATGTAATTAACGAGGGCCTTGCCATCCGGGTTTTTATTATCAAAGTTGTTAGTTTCTCTTTTTTCATCTCTAACTTTGGGTATTTCACAGTTCAGTACCTTTATACCAATTGCTAAGGAATCTGAAATTTAAAAAGCAATTCCTTTCCTAGCTGTTCATCATGTTGGATAAATATTTTGCAGGGAAATTGAAACTAATCAATAAAAAGTTATAAACTGCCACAGTACATAAGTCATTCTTTCATCCCTCTTCCAGGGAAAATCTAAGGTTGAGTGTCTTTCACACCTTTCATGATTCTTTCTTCTTGCTTTATAGGATTGGATTTCTACAGAAATATTTTCAGGCTCACAATGGACAGTTCCCTAAAAAAGAATGTGCAAGCGAAGAAATGTCTGTATTCTGTGGATGAAATATACAAAATGTCTCATAATTTGTTTAAAAAATGGGCAGTAGGTTCTTAGGTACCACAATTCATATTAATTAGAATTGAAGTGTTTCCTTTAAAAGTACCGAACAGAAACATATGTGTGCTATCTTGTTCATGCTAAAGATATTTGTGTTTACATTAAAAGTGGGAAAGCAGAGACATTCACAATATCAGAATCTAATATTCTCAACAACTACTAAATAAACGTAAGTAAATGAAGCAACTGAAGGAGGCACAAAATTACAAAATCGTCTCAACAAAACCAAAGAATGTTACTTTAGCTTTAATGATATTAAAAGTCATTGATGATCTTGTCAGTTCTAGCCAGTCTACTGATTTTTCTTAACCTAATGGTGACAAATCCTTTGGAAACTATAATAATTACGCAAACTAAAACATTTGTTAGTTTCTAGCTAGCCAAGAATTAGCTGGTTATTATTATAAAAGAAACCTTGGTTTATAAAAGGAATATCAATGATTCACTAAAAAGCCCTCACTAACCTGGTATCGGGTGCCAAGCCTCTGGGTGCCGCCGAACACAGGCAAGGAATCGCCATGATGCTGACATTTAGAAACTGACCCTGGGTCCTTTGCCATCGCTCACTACAGTCTAAAGGTGGTGGAAGAGACAGATTACTTTCCCTCACCATAGCAACATGCCAGGACAGCCTGGTTTAGGTCTCAAGGAGATGCTTTTAGACTCACCAGATTTTGGAGACTCTTGTGCCACCCTACAGGTAAGAAAAGGGACAAAAATATGTCACATACACAAAAAGCATCTATTAGGAGAAATTTAAAGAACATGTCATTGCAAATATGAAATATTTTCTTCAGTTGATTAGATAGTAAATAAAAATAAGTGAACAATTTGTTACTGACATCGTTATAACCTAAATTCATTTGAAGGTAGAAAACTATAACCTAAATTATAACCTATTTAAATTATAATCTAAATTCATTTGAAGGTAGACAAGTATTATAAAGAACAATGATTTTTCAAATTTAAAAACTAGAGCCTTACCTTAATGTGGCTTAGATTATTGTTTGTATTCTGTAACAGACTAAAATTTTCAATGAGGGCTCAAATCGTGAGTTTTGTTTTTTGGCTCACGTTTGTATCCAAAGTGCCCGGCCAGAGCAGGCACTCGAACAAGCTGCTGAATGAATGTATGAACGGATGTATGAAGGTTGCTTCTGAAAACAGAAGCCAAATGACCTACTTACTAGGACTTGCAAGAGTCCATGATTTTATAGTCTTCGTTGCTACAGAATAGCCAAAGATCACAAGTATTATATATAATTTATGACAAAATGTTTTATGCTTTAAAGAAAGGTAAAGAGGATAGCTACATTACACTAAGCTTCTACTGACCTTTCTCCTTCATCCCGAGAGCTGTTAAATGGTAAAAATGCTATTTCACAGTCCTCTGGCCTAGAACGTAATGAAAACTGTTACTGATAGTCATTGGCCCTATGGTGTAAAAGTTCTGATGTCAGATAAAAGCACTTACCTAAGTCTTGCCAGGGTCTTAATCACAGCGAAGTCTCTCCGTTTGCTAGGGGACATCCATCGGTATTTTTCTGCCAAAGCCAGAGTTCTTCCACCAAAGCCAAACATGGCTGAGAACCCAAAGCGAAGAAGCTTGCCAGTGGTGCTAAAGGTGCAGACATCGACGGGTTGTATGTGACCTTAAATATTGCGTTGAATACTAATTAGTGAGCAGAGTGAGGCCCCTTGTCAAAATCTCAACCATCAGTGAGCACATTTACTTTCAGAAGAATATCTCAAGGTGCGGCACACCGCCAGGAACACCCTTGATCCCGCTTCATCTCTCTCTGCCTCTAACTAAATGCCATTTGTAACTCTTTTGGATACCAAGTAAGGAAACCAAAAGCAGTACATTCTGCAGCTTGTTACTGTTTCACATACAACAGAAATAAAATAGTTGTTCTTACATGAATAAAAACTTCTGTAGAACACATGAACAACTTTGGGAGAATTCTTACCCATTATAATGTGCAAAGTTGCAGTTACCACATGAGCGATTCCGTGAAGAGAATGTGCCAATACGTTAGTAGATCCTGCCAAAGCAATTTTAAAACATGCACTATCAGTGCAGCATATGTTTTAAATTGACACTTGCTCTTATTTTATATAAATATTTCTATGTAATGCTCAGATGAAAATTTAATGAAATTTATAGTATCAGAAAATTCGTGAAAACACTGGAAGTATAACTTGCCATTCACAACATAGGTGTATAAAAATATTTCCAGATTCATTCAACTTTTAAATGACTTAAATGTTAGCAAATTATTTATAGTATCTACGTACAGTTTTCTAAAAAGTCATGAATGTCTATTTTCTACCTCTGAATGCTGGTTATATTAATGCCTACTCCATCAAATCAGTGACTAGGCTTTTAATCTTTATATCAAAATAAGCACCAACCCTGGAAGGGTGATTCTGAAGAGCACAGATAGATGCATAAATAATTAGAAAAATCCAAGTACTAACTAATACAAAAATAGACTATCACTATAAAGTCCAAGAGGCCTTCTCTAAATACATCTAATGAACCTTAGAAGTTCCAACACTAATGGGACTCCTATATGAAGAATATATTTTATAATATTTGACAAATTATAATGTCTGATTTCCATAATTACTGGGATAACTGAAGACCCACATAAGTTTCCCCCGCCAGCCTACAGAGGGAAAGCGCTCCCACAGCCAGGCCTATAAAATGTTTCTGTGGGACTGAAAGCTACCACAATGGCCATCTTCCAATGGGGAAGACACAAGTGAGTCCCTTGCATGTCCAGGAAGCTTAAAAGGTGCTTCAAATTATTACGAAGAAAGTGAAGATGGAGGATAAAAAAATCAATATACAAAAAGCAGTGGCGTTTCTATACACTTACAGTAAGCTGTCTGAAAAACAACTCAAGAAATCAATCTCATTCACAAAAACTAAAAAGCTTAGGAATAAATTTAACCAAAAAAAAAAAAAATGAAATAGCTGTACACTGAAAACTCTAAAACATGAGTGAAAGAAATTGAAGATAACACAATAAATGGAAAGATATTTCATATTCGTGAATTCAGAGAACTGATACAGGCAAAATGTCCATATAAATTCAATGCAATCCCTATCAGAATTCAAATGGCTTTTTTGCAGAAATAGAAAACGAAACAATTTTAAAACGCATACGGAACCACAAAAGACCTCCAGTAGCAAAAGTCGCCTTGAGCAGGAAGCACGAAGTTAGAGGCATCACACCACCTGAATTGAAAATATACCACAAAGCTGTAGTGAACAAAACGGCATAGTGCTTGTGTAAAAACAGGCACGGAGACCAATGGAATAGAACACAAATCCCAGAAATAAAAAGCTCAAGTATTTATGGTCAATTGATTTTTCCACAAAAATGCCAAGAAAACACAACAGAGAAAAGACAATGGATCTGGAGACTGGATAACCATATGCAGAAGAATGTGATTAGACACCCCTCTCACAACATATGCACAAATCAACTCGAAATGGATGAGAGAATGAAATGTAAAACCTAAAACTAACAGAACAAAACACAGACAAAATTTCCGTGGAATGGATCTGGACATTGTTTGATATAATCCCCAAAACACAGGCAACCAAAGTAAAAACAGACACGTGGGATGCTATCAGAGTTTAACACTTCTGCACAGAGAGGCAGCGTAGAGAATGGGAGAAAATCTTTTCAAACTCCACAGCTAATAAGGGTTTGAGATGCAAAATACAATCAAACGTTGCTTAATGACAAAGATACATTATGAGAAATCTTTTCAGGCAATATTGTCATTGTGAAAAATCATAGAATATATATCCACACAAATGAGATGAGATGGCCCACTACACATCTAGGTTCCTAAGCTGCAAAACTACACAGTTACTATACTGAAACTACAACACAATAGTGTGTATCTAGACATATCTAAATACAGAAAAAATACAATAAAAAGGTAATAAAATGGCCACCCATGAAGGCACTTACCATGAACAGGACTAGAATAGGTGAGGCTGTAACTACCACCCAGACTTCATATAGATGTGTGTAGGCGAATGCTATACTAAATTCATTTTTAAAAAGTTCCTCAATAATAATGTTAGCTTGCTGTAACTTTTTACTTTAGAAACTTTAAAACTTTTATACTTTTTGACTTTTCTGTAACACACAGCATAAAATGAAAACACATTGTATAGCTTTATTCTATAAGCTCTATTTTTAAATTCTTTTTACATTTTTTAAATGTTTTTGTTGAAAGTACACACGCACACACAGCATGTAGACCAGCCATCCCAGGCTACACAGGGCCGCATCAGTATAATACCTCCATCTCCTTTCTGCACAGCTCATCCTGCTGAAGGGCCTTCTGAGGCGCTAGCACACATGCAGCTGTCCCCTCCCGGGACAACAATGCCTTCCTCGGGATCCCTCCTGAAGGACCTTTCTGGGCACTTCCTTTTTTAGTTTTTATTTTTATTAGTTCATGTTTACAGTGCATGATGATTTGTACTCGTTATGGGAAGTTGGTGCATGTATGTAACGCATCTTAATTCTATGTCCCCTTCCTCTCCCCTCCCTCCACCCACCTCCCATCTCTTGGTCCCCTTCCCATTTACAAAACATTAACATCCCTGTCTATTTATACTTTGGGTTTCTCATAGAAGAGAGACCATGCGACAGCTAAGCTGGTGTGTCTGGATTATTTCACTTAACCAGGCTCCTTTTGAGCAGATGTCCCTCTTTAGAGCTAAGTCCATAGTGCTTTGCTTGGTTTCTTTGTTTCATCATAGATTTGACCGTAAGCAGATAATGCACCATGAGAGTTCCCCTCAATTAGTGAGAACATTTCCGTTTTGGTTCTATGTAATAAAACCTTTTAAAAAGCTCATTGAGGTTTGCAGAAGCTTCTACTAATACTCTCACTATGAATGTTCTTCTTTCATCTTCTGCAGTTTATCTCTTGCCTCTTCTTCAGCTACACATTCGCTATGTGATAGCAATTTTTCAGCTGTCTACTAAAGCTCCACTACAATCTGATGACATCACTGGTGTGTATGAGGGCTGCACTCACCAAAGTGTGGTGATGCGGTGCAGAGTATACAGAAGGAACCCCAACAAAAAATAACACATAACCTCATATCAAAATGGGCAGAGATTCTTAATAGTCATTTCTTTAAGGATTTACAAACAGAGAACACTTATATGAAAACAATATTCAATGTCACCAATCAGAGAAATGCAATATGAAACCACAATGTGATACCATCTCAACCCATCATAATAGCTGTTATCTTTTAAAAATCCACCAAAAAAAATCCATATGGTTAGAATGTGGAGAAACTGGAACCCTGTACACTATGGGTAGGAAAGCAAAATGGTACAATGGGTGTACAAAACAACTGCTGTAGAGGTTCTAATTGAAAACAGAAGCATGTACTATGTGAGCCAGCAATCTTACTCCCAGGTATTGTATTTCCCAGAAATGAAATCAGTGTGTTGAAGAGATATCTACACTCTCATACTCACTGTAGCAGTTTTCACAATAGCAAGGTATATAATCAACGTAGGTAACCACGAAGAGATGAGTAAGAAAATGTGGTATAGAGACACAGTGGAATACTATTCAGCCTTAAAAAAGGAAATCCTGCCATTTGTGACAGCATGGGTGGGCCTGGAGGAGATAGTGCCAGGTAAAATAAGTCAGGCAGAGAGACATATACTGCATGATCTCACTTGTAGGTAGAACTAAAAAAAGTTGAGCACACAGAGGCAGAGAGCAGAGCTTTACAGTACCGAGGGCTGAGGGAGAGGACGTTTAGGGTATGCTGGTCAAAGGTTGCAATATCTGAGTTATAAAAAATAAGCTAAGGAAATCTTTTGTATACATGGTGACTACAACTAACAATATTACATACTTCATAATTGCTGAGAGAAGATTTTAAATGTTTTCACAAAAAATAAATATGTGAGATAGTACCTATATTAACTAGCTCAACTTGTTCATTCTACAATGGATATGCAACTCCAATCATGTGGTACATGTTAAATTCATATAATTTTATGTCAATTTAAAAATAAAGATAAGGTGTTTTAAAGAGTAATTGATGGGGATAAATTGACTAATTTAAAAACAGGTTGACTCTCAGGTCCACTCCAGACATACTGAATTAGCCTGCAGCTTTGAAGATATCCTGGCGATCTACTCCGTAACTTGATGCACGTATGGATTCACGGTATCCTACTCAGTACTGTCAACATTACCCGAAGCCTCTTCAAAATGTAGATTCCTGGGTTCCTCCTCCAGCTCCTGGAGTCGGGGCACGTAGGTGTGCGTGCCTGTGTGTTGTGAAGAGGCCTGGGGGGGGGGAGTTCTCAAGGTGCTCCATACACTCACTATGGTTTGAGAACAAGTAGTCTAGAAAGGAATTACTCTCTCGATCTGTACCAAGGCCTTTCCAGTGATTTTTTTTGGCTCTCTACAGCTTGTACTTTGGCCATCTAATTTCAAATTCATCTTGAACAAGTAAGAGGCAAACCAGAAGAAAGAAATCAATCCATTTTTCTTCCCAATCAGATTTATGATAAAGATTTTGGAGGAGGCCACATAATTAGAATGAGATATTTAGGATTATCGATGGATTACAGTTCTCCATGAAATACATTTCCTCCATTACCATGGTTAATTAGGGATAGACCATAAAAGCATCCCACTAGAAAGGCTATTAGAAAACGTAATGTAATGTTGTCATGTGCATTACAGAATGACACATATCATGATTCCAGAAAATGAAGACTGGTGATTCCCTGAGATTTGGAAGGAGGCTCAAGCATAAATCCTCTCAGATTGCTAGAGATGAATTTCATTTTTCTGTCCTCTTAGGCTTTGCAACTTCTTCCTAATTTTATAGAATTTAGCAGTAGTAATAGGCATAACAGGAAGTGAGAAAACTATTATGACCATCTTCTACTCATTAATGTGTGCCTTAATCTTTGAACATGGTCTTTTGTGCAGGGAAGAAAAAAGAAGAAATCATGAGCAATTTCAAGTAAAATCATAAAATTATAGAAAGTTCTACATTTCTGTTTGGATGTCTGAAAGATGGGTCACATTTTATTTCAGGAAATTGTATTCTGTTTGAAAAGATGTCTACGTGCCAAAAGAACATGCTGCTCACATAAATAACAACGATGTAATTTTAACGTTCTCACAAAAGCTGTAAATGTTCTACCTCAAGGTAAACATTTTAATTAGTCTGAAAAGTTATTTTTCTTAACACTACCAGCAACTTTGCCCACTGCCCCTTCTCCAGACATGCTAAAAGGTGCCAAATACAAAGAGTAGGGATAGAAGTAGCAGTTCATGTAAAGCATGACTAATGAAATATCAAGCAGAAACTAACCTACAGAGGCCACAACCAGAAAAAAGAAAAGAAAGAAAAAAGAAAAAGATTGTCCTTGGAAGTGCAAGCATTTCTGCAGAACAATTAACTTAATTAACCAGACACCATGAATATTCATAAGGCTGTTAATGTCTCCCACATCCAAACAGATAAATGTGATGTAATGACTTCCTAGTCAAGCATATCTAAAATTCTCATGAAAACGGCACCTACACTTTGGTTCTTTGCCTGAAATATCATAGAAATTAACAGTCCCTCGGCAATATTTTATTCTCCTCAAATTAATTGGAAAGCATGAATTTATTTATGCAAACTCTATAGGAATATATGGTTCACAGCCATCAGTATGTGGATTGAGCCTTGTTTCACAACAACTGGATTGCTTTTTTATTTTTATGTCCTCTCAGGCTTTTTCCCGTTTACCCCCTCCCCACTTTTAATCAGAATCTTTCTATATAGCTCCTTAGCACCAGTTCCCATAGCAACAAACCCCATTCCTAATGGCCAGCAGTTCAAATACAGGCTTCCCCACATCTGATCCATTTGAGTCTGTCCATAATTCAGCGGCTTAGTCTGTTGGCTCAGTGGAATAATTTACTAAACACTTTCCCTCTGGGTGTCTCTCTCCAGGAGGCAAATGACTTTAAAGCCAGACTGTCTCATGTTCAGCTTGGAAACTTCCTGCCTAGCTCTTTTTCCTATTCGCCATCAAAAACCCTGACTAGGCATAACATCCTCATATTAAACACAGCCTGCACGTGACTTTCTCCTCCTAGTAGCTGGAATTAAGAAGCCGGAACTCATATCTAGCAACTAGAGTTTTGGCAGCATTCTGTATCTTTGAAACAAAAAGCATTACAGCGGCATTTTTACAAGTATCCACTGGATCCATGGGATACATTCAAAATCAGAAATATGCTTTAAAATATAAAAACTCAGTACTATTCCTTTCTAAAATCAGAGTTACACATGAAAAACATAAACATAACTACCAGTATGATAGCCAACTACCCACTTGATGTCAAAGACATACTTTTTGGGACACCTCTCTTTTTACTTTTGAAGCATGGTACTGAACAAATGACCTCGGCGATTTAAGCACTACTGAAGAGAAAAGACTTAGGAACATGCACTTTGTATGGAGGGAAATGTTGGAAATATTCCTCCGAATGCAATCAGAACTGCTAAAATCACATGAAAGGGTCAAAAAAAAAATGGTATGAAAAGATGCCCCCAAATGCATCTTTCTTCAAGTTGATGTTATCTTCTGCTCAGAACTCATTACAAATCTTTCTCTATATATCTTGCTTTTATGAAAGGCTTTATACTCTACAACACATTGGATAGCTTATGTTCTTTGTCAGTTAACAACAAAACTAAATATACTGAAATCCATATTAAATGAATATGGTTATCAAATGTTCAATTTTTTTCAAAATTGATTTTTATTTTCATGTGAAACGTTTTCTCTGCTTTTAGTAATAATGCATGACATTTCAAAAATAAAAGCAATAATTTCCTAAATTATTGTTTACTTAAATAAGGAGGTGAGGAGATTATATAACATAACAAACTTGAAAAAGTTGTTCTATCCTCTTTTGGACAACAGTCTTGCTTTAATCATTCTATATCTTGCTACAAAACAAATCCTCCTAGAACAACTCCATCTGGTTTCTCCCTTGATGGGAAACACCCTCTTTGTTCCTCGTTGCTTCTCAAATATAATTCAGACCCCTTCTGTGGCTGGCGGGAGCGTCCACAGTCTGGCCTATTTGACACCATCATCTTCCACCCAATGGCCTCCCCCTATTCCTCAAATGCACCTGGGTTTTCGCTTTTGCCTTTATTAATTTTGCAGCTTAGAAAATAACTCACTGTCATCATTTCAGGCCATATTCTACCCACTTTAAGGCCAAATTCAAGCATTATTCATTATAAAGTCTGTTAGAAATTCATTCACTTGATCCATTTTATTGTGTACTTTCACGTGCGGCTTGGAAACTTCCTGCCCGGCCCTTGTTCCTATTCTCCATCAAAAGCCCTGACCAGGTGTAACATCCTCATATTAAATACAGTCCACACGGGCCTTTCTCCTCCTAGCAGACGGGATAAGGAAGCGGGAATGCCTGTCTGGTGACCCAGGACACTCACAGGTCGTAATCTCCTCTGGGAACCAGAAATACAGCAGTGGATACAAAGGTAACCAGCCTGGTCCTAAAGGGACCACCCACAGGGTCCGGATTCTGGAAGGGATCTCCTGGTGTTCCTAAGGTTATCTGTTTCTGCTTCAATTACCTGACTTCACATTTACCTCATATGAAATCATAAACAGCTTGGCCGGAGTGGACTAGCTTTCAAACTTCCTGTCTGGTACCATGTGACCCACTGGCCTTCTGATGGAAAGCAGGGTAATACGTCTATCTATGGCTTGTATAAATTATGTATTAAACACCGTCCACACTATCTAATTTAGTACTACAATAATCTTGTAATGAGGTGACTATTGTGTGTTATCCTTACTTTACGGATTAGAAAAAAGACGCTAAAAGAGAGAAAACAGCTTTTCCAGAGCCTTGTAAAGAGGTCAGAAGCTTGGATCTTCCAGACCCGAAGTACAGGCATTTGACTTGTGTCATACTGTCCAGGGTGGAAAGCAAGAAAAGGAATGATGGAGGAGAGTCAACTTAACACATCTGTGGCCAGCCCTTGCCTGCTGGGATCAAGCCGAGAGGAAGCTGCGCTCTGACCGGAGTGAAGAGCTGGGCTGTTTCCATCCCGGCACTCTCCTGGGCCCTGAGAAGCAAACCGTGAGCTACTTCACTAGCAGATCCATCTCCGCCGACACAGACAACACTGAGAAAAAGAAATCAAGCAAAAGAAAACAAAATTTCAAAATAATTGGTAATTATTCACAAAATCTAGACTTTGAAATATTTTAGTAATCTTATATGTGCATGATTACTCCTACACAAATATTTTAGTACGTTTTAATGGCTAAGAAGACATAATGACTGTACGGAGAAATTCTACTTTATAAATGTAACGCCTAGATAATCCCCCACAGATGAAATTTTTTAAATGAGTTGAGACATTAAAGCAGTTGAATATATTAACTCACATCTAACCTGTATTTGCTTGTTAACATCCAAAAGTGTATCATTCTCATTGTGCTTGGTAATAATACTGCCACAGTATTATTAACTATTAGTAATAATACTATTAACACACACCAAAGTCATAAAGTTTGCTAATTCTCAATAAAATTCTGAAAAGACAACAATAAAAATCATGGGAAACAGGAAGTTTTCATTTAAGGAACTACTAATTTCTCTTTAGTACATCAATGTAGTCATTCTAAACCTAACCTGGTTTTCATCTCCTTGACACTACTGCTATATTCCACTTCTCAATTTAGCACCGGTGCCCTCTGATTAGAGACAGTATTGCTAACGTTTTTTGAGACCTAATGTTAAATAGATTTCGGAGGAGAGAGAGCCATAAAATTCAGAAAATTTTTCATAATCATTTGTATTTGAAAGATGCAAAATAATTCTCACAACAAACCTGTCATCAATTTACCCAAAAGGAGGAGGATTTTGTGTTATTGCAAGTAGGTGTCACAACTCAAGGCCCAGCAGGAATGTAATAATATGCTCAGGCTGAAGGCATGGTGGCTTCTCAGCTACAGCCCACTCACACCATGTGGGAAGGCTAGAAAAGTAGATCTAATTTTTCTAGAGAAATCAGATTTGATTTTAGGGGCAAATCTCCTCATGTATATACTAGCACCCAGCATTCATTATACCTTTAAAAACTGTGTGCCAAAGCAAACTGCCTCTGGGCTCGAATCGGCACTGTCTACATGCTTCCTAACAAGCTCACAGTGGTGACCAGATGCTGGAGGCATTTCCATCAAAGCCCTCCACCTTCCTCTCAGCCTTCTTGCCCCTTCGCCTCGTTGAGGTCAGGACTTGTGTTTCTACATAGTCTAGACAATCCATGCCCACTGGGTTAGAAGAGAAATCCAGCTCATGTTTGGGGTGGGGCATCTATCATCATAATTTGTGTCTGAACTGATTCCAGGGTTTCACCAGCTGGTGACTGACTCAGAGAAATAGGACGGTGTCTAATAAGGACAAATTATGTGTCATATAGTACACTGACTCTTTTCAATTAAACTGAGAATTCTGTGCAACATGCATTAGCACTATCTTTATAAATGGGAAAACCAAAGTCTGATTTGAACTTTGCCTATCTGATTTCAAAAGTCTCTTAGAGATTTCCAAACATTCTCTGAACTGGATTCTGAATGCTGATCTACATTTCTACACATGCTAACATTTGTGTGTGATCTAAAGGGCCACGTAGAGTGGTCCAGAACCCATCTAGTTTAGCACCAAAGAACTTGACTCTTAAGTACACAGGATGGAAACACTTGACTCCCAGAATCTTGCATCCAGTTACAGCATCCTTCATATGTTAACTCACTGCTAGAGTTAGTAGAGATAGTCTTTCTATGAGCATTTTCTGTGGCAAAAATCTTTGAAGTCTTGTCATAACACATTCTGCGTTAAAACTTTTGAACCAATACAAATGACATAACAATAAAGTAACTTATAATGAATGTCCTATGCACATCAGTATTGTTCTCCTGACTTTCCAGGTGTTAACTCATTTAATTTGAACAATAAATGTTCACAGTAGATACTAATAGACTCATAATTTACAGATTAGGAAACCAAGGCGTAGAAAGACTAAGTAACTTTTCCATGATAGTATCACTAACAAGTGATACAACAGGAATTTGAAACAAGACAATTTGGTGTGAGAGACTACTTTATTACTTAATATATTATATTCCTTTTTATATAATAAACCCAATGACAATAGCCTTAAGATGATTTTACTTTAAATACCAGTTTGAAAATCAGTAAAACAATGTGAAATTGAATGAGTTAGGGAGGGTACATTTATGTCAACAACTAGATAGATCTTTAAGATCGTGTTCAGATATAGTTACTCAACGTAAGACTATGCTTAATACTAAACAGCACAAGAGGCTGGATGCTGCACAAACAGGCAAAAAGAAAAACAAAAACAACCAAAAATTCGAGCTCTTTTAAGGAGTTGATTTAACCACACTTGAGTTATCCTAAAGCATAAACCTTAGAGTAACTAGTCCTTTGTATGTGGCAATTACTATTTCCAGAAAAAGCAAACTCCTTCTTGCCAGGCCCAAGCACAATGTTCCTGACTAGAAAAGTAAAACTGGGGTCAGATATTTTATATATCTTTCTGAAGAATGATAAGAAAAAATTAAATGGCTCTTTGTATATTTGTCTATCATCTAATATAATCTTTGAAATGTTAAATGTGATACTGTTTTTTTGATTCAGTATTTTTTTCTGAAAGAAGATTTTACTTTTACCTTAGCAAATAACACAGACGTCAAGGTCAATCTGATAAAATGTCAATATTAGCCCAATAATGTCTGCACTATTGTGGGTCTAGTTAATGTTGAAGTAAACAAAAGAAGCTGCAGTTCAATAAATTCAGAAAAATATTGTGAAACAAATAACAAAGAACTGGTATATTTACAGTTGCAGAAAGGGTACAGGTTTATTTAACTATATTCATATTAATAAATGCAACTGTGCTTGAAGTATATGCAACTCATTTTACTCATTTCTTTGCCTTTACAAAACCTCCGCTTCACATGCAGTGTAAATGGGGCAGTATGGAGACTGAAGCGCCTCCAGGCTTTAGCTGTGGATCTGAGAGTGTTTGCTAGAACACAGTGGAGTGGGTACCAGCTGTCACCAATGCTGATATGTTGTTTCTGTTGGCTTTAAAGATATGTCATAATGTGTCCTCATGGAAACATGTAACTCATTTTTTAAAACATTAAAATCTTAGGAAATAGCATTTCTTAAACATCATTTGTCAGATCACTTTTGCTTCGCTGAATAATATACATTGCCTCTTGGATTATAACCCCCACGGCCTGTGTCTAGAAACCGTTAGAAACTGCTAGTGATATCCTACTCATAGTCCATCAATAGCTCCACTAGGGTCGGACAGAGATGCCACAGGCTAAGGTTCTTGAAGGAATGTGACTCTGTTTCTCATCAAAATGAAATAGCATGCTAGCTACTCAGCAAGCTGAGGCAGGAGGATCGCAAGTTTCAGGCCAGCCCAGGGAACTTAGCAAGATCCTGTCTCAAAATTAAAAAAAAAAAAATTAAAAAAATACACACACACACACACACACACACACACACACACACACATTATATGTACGGGCTGGGAATGTAGCTTGTTGGTAGAGTTCTTGCCTAACATATCTAAACTCTCAGGTTCAAAACCCCCTCCTCTCTGTGTAGCATGTAAGGTTACCTCATATCACCCTTAAATCCTCTCTATCAATTTTTTGAAAAGTGCTTCTAAGGCTACTCTTTGAATGGCTTTGAGGTTAAGGAATTCATCTATATAGAACACTCAATTTCAAACAATTCTGCTTGGCAATTATTGTTCTGAAGTACATAATGAAATTATGTTTCCATTCATCCTCCCACATCTTCTGCATGTATTTCTAATTATGAGCACTTAAAATTAAACTTTTATTTAGAAAACTCTCCCAACCACCATACCAACTTCTACCAGAAAAACTGCAGCTGTGAACGTAAGTGAACTATTTATAGGATTTGGGTACACAGATGACTTCTAATAGCAATGTTGTCCATTTCCATTTGGACTAATAGAAATTAATCCAAAGTACATCAACAAACTACAGGGTTTGTAAACAATAAAGTCCAAGATTCATTTCATATAATGGTCAGGCCAAACAATTTGGTTTCAGAACAAATAAGTCATAATTGAAGGATCTATGTATCGTTCGGTGCTACAGTGCAAAATAGTAACATCTACACGAGAAATTAAGAATTAAAATATTCAGGTAAAGAGAAAAACATTACTATGGTGCACTGAGCAATAGTCATTCTTTATTCTGCAAAGTTTTTCTTAATTCTTGCCACAGTATAATTACCAGTAGAGCCTATTTATAAAGATCATACTCTGTGGAACATTTCACTCTGCTGGTGGTTAAGTCTGGATTTAATATCTGTGATATTTGCTATTATATTTATATAATCATGTTGTAAACCAAGGACTCCTTCATAATGCATCTATCTTCATGCGGTCAGGGTTTGGGACCATGCAGCATATTAAAGTAGGTAGGCTGTGGGCACAATTCTCTCAATTATTTTTTCTCAAACACTCCTTCCAAATAATTTTCTAAGTGTAATCCATTAATCCTTCTGAGTCGTTCTTAAGTAGAAAGTTTTAAAGTAATTACCTAGAGCACACTCCTGATCCTCAATACTTGTATAATATCAGTCAGTCGACTCCTCTCAATTAAATGTCTTTTTGATAAATCATGTTTTACTTACCAAACTCTTTCATCCCAGCCAGATACTGTTTTTTCTTATCAAAATATATTAAGCATTTCTGAAAAACACTGCTACCAATGGTCCAGTCCCGATTGGGTCGCTTCTCTCCACATATCCTAGTATTTCTTTGGAAAGATTAAAGCCTTTCACGTTCATGAAAGTGTAGACCCACCTCCCTTTCCTGATTCTTTTGTTGCTCCCTGCCCATCACCAAGTGACAAAAGTAGTTTTCACATTTGCCAACTTTGTAAGCTGTCAGATAGCCACGCCTTCAAAAAACTCTTCCCTTAAGGAATATATTTTAGTCATGTATCAACCCATCACTTTTAGTAAATCAATTCACCTAATTTTTAAAAAGGGCTATTAAATGTATGCCAATTGCCTTGTTTTTAATATTCATATGACAGTGAGTAATCTCTGCATTCTCCATCTTCTCCATCAACACACTGCAGACAATTTCCAATGCCTACTATGAGTAACACATATTTGATAGCCACTAAGTTGTGATAATCAAAATTAGCATCTTTTATTCATTTTGAAACTAACGTATTTATGATTACAAAATATCTACCCCAATCCATCAGAGCAAAATTAACTATTGAGTAACTATTAAAACTATCAGTACATTTGCAAAAGAGGATCATGGCATAATTATGCCATGAGACTAGCATAGTATCACCCGTTGATGTCTTTCTATATACGCGGTAAAAACCCCAAATTAAGAATTGTAAATGCATACGGGTGCACGTTAAGTAATTACTGGGTGGTGTCCTGTGATTTTCCAACACTGATGATTCAATTTCTATTTTTGCTTTTCTATGCCAGATCCTGAGAGGGGAACAGCCATGCCATATTATTATTCAGTATTATTACACAGGTAAGAAAAAACAGCCTGATTGCATATACCACAAACGTTTAAAAATTACAGGTTCCAAACATGTGGCTAAAAACCAACAGAAGCATTTACTAACAGAAGCCATATAATAAATATAGACTAATAATATAACCTACCCATCAAATCCCTGGAGTTCACATTCCTTAAGCAGGGACACAGCATGGCCTTTATATTCTGTTACTATTGAAAAAAAAAAACACACATACACACACAAAAGTGAAAATTTCAAATAATGACCTATCTCTTTAACTTGGTTTGGCAAAATAATATGATTAACATATGGTCAGGTCATAAAACAACATTTATTCTTGAATATTTATATTTTAATCATAGGAAAGAGGATTAAGTGTTAGTTGCCCGGTGTGTTTTATAGCTTTATGTAAAAGAGGGTCATGTATCTGTTCTAACTACATAAGTCATTTGGGGATACCCAGCGTGCAGTGCTTAGAGAATTTATCTTGGTGCCTTCCTGTTTAGTGTTTCTGAATAGGACACAAGTCCTTTAAATCAGAAGCTTAGGAGCAGGAGTATTTTGAAAATACAGCATATTAGCTGGCATCGAACAGTCAATGTTAAATTGCTTTGGCAACCTTACATGCATAAATTAGCGGAAAGGTTAGTATAAGATTTACATACCAGAAGAACGTGTATCTGGAACTGCTAGACTAAAAAAAGGAGGAGTTGGATGTGAAAACACAAAGTCAAGCCAACACCAGTGCTAAGAGCCCCCACCCGGGAGGAGGGTGGCACGCAGGCCCACCAGAGCCCGGGCCCTCTGAGGGAGCGGATCTGTCACACTGTATCCTGTCGCCCAGTCACTGATGCCCCACGCAGTACTGTAAATGCCAGAGTAGACAGGATAAACGGGCACACTGCAGATGGCACCAAGCGTCACAACCACATTTAGCATTTTCTAGGGCAGCTCTGCCAGAAGAGACAGCCCAGCTGTACCCACCCATCAAAGATTTTTGCTGACTGACATGACATTGCAGATGGAATTTTTGTGTAAGAATGTGCATCATTATGTGCAGGATTACATTAATCTTTCATGCCTGTCTGTCCCTGGTGCCAGCCTGGTTCGAGCTTTTCCTACAGTGTTTTTAGATAATGTTAAAAATTATTAGTCCTGGTGTCTAAGAAAATCATTCTATATCCAGCAGTGTTACACTGTAATTCTTCCATAGCTTACTCAAAATGCTATTAACATTCACATGGATAAAACCATTCTGTATTAAATTCTAATCAAAAGAAACCTATGACATGATTAAATATAAAATGCTAATACTAGTAAACTTGGAAGATTATGTTATCACAAAAGATGTGTGACCATTTGTAGCCACAGAAAATAGTTGCAACCCTAAAATGCAAAATAATGTCTTACACATTAAAAATAATTAAGGATATTATGAAGAAATACATATGTTGAGAATCGTATCAAGTCTTTGATTTTATACCAAAGCTTACTTTGGTAAACCTTTTCAGATCGAATACAAAATTGGCTTTAAAATTATGTTATGGATGAATGTCACTTTTACTGAGGAAAAATTAAAAATCTAATTTTTTATCATGTAGGTAGAATTTGACTATACGGTAATGTGGCCTGGCCAAGAATAGTAATTTTCATGTGATAGGTCATAAAATAAATAAAAGCATTGATGTAGAACAAAAAGATAGAAAAAAATGAATGAAACTCACAGTTATAAAACATATTAAGCAGAATGGTCAAAATAAATGGCGCCTTTGGCTTCAGGAGTTCACAGTCTAGAGACACACAACACGCCCTTTCTGCACAGCAGATATCCAGGAGTCTCTGCTGTTTGCTCCTTGGTCTTTAAACATAGCTCTTATTGCTGGGATCCCCCTCTCTTGAGCAAAAATATTCCTTCCTTAGGAAGATAAAACTCAAAAAGAGTACTGCCAATGTTGATACTGAATGTTGGTATTGGATTTGAAGTAAAATCAGATGAGCTTTGGTCTGGTCATTGGAAAAAATTATTGGTCCAGTGATGAAATTCTGAGATAGGATACTGAGATGTCTTTTCCTTTCCTGTCCTACCGGTATTTCAAACCCTGCAAGTTCAAACTGTCCTGCTTCAAACATCTTTTCTTACAGATGTTATTCTTTTGCTGTGTTCCAACATCCACTCCCTAAAATAGGAAAGGGACTTTGTTCTAGATTCTTCCTCTCATCCACTCTCCAGAACCACTCTGGGGTCGGCACTGTTTTAATTATGCTGCAACAGCCCTGCATTCCTCAAGGTCAGAGCCCTGGACCTGGTCAGGAGTATCTTTCACATGTTCACGATAGCAGCCTCTTCTCTAGTCTCCCTCCGGCTTCCACTCTGCTGTAGCCAGAATGTCTTTTACAGACATATTTAATGTACCTCTTTCTCGCGTAAATCCCATGGATGACTCTTCCTCGTCTACAGGGATAAATTTCCAACTTCCTAACTCTCATGTGAGTGCTGAAAATAGGATTGGCCATAGGCACTCACAGTTATTTAAGGGGCAATAAAAAATAATCTTTCATGCGGAATTTTCTCTCTAGCTGTATAATTATGGATGAAACTTACCATGCACATTTTTATTAAGATGCAGGTAAACTTGAGAGGGGGAATGCCTTAGACCAGTGAAGGCGAAACTTTTGAAGCTTTCAATAATGCAAACGGGTTCGCCACCACCACCTTAGGCTAGGAGTACCTTTTGTGACTCAGTTTCATTAGATGGCCTAGATTTATGCTGGGTGAGGTCAGGGATGACAAGAGGTATTTCCAGCGAATCGAAAGCTTCAAGTACCCGCATAAAGGGCCAAAGAAAAAAGATACAAAGAGCCTCGGTAAAAGGGGTACGTGAAAAAGCACAACGCTGGAAGAAGTAAAAAGAAGAAAGTGACCAAAATAAAAACATCCACCTACTGGACAGCCATGCCCAGAGATAAAACTGTCTGCTGAGCAGCTACTGCTAAGGGCCTGTGCAGAGAACACAGCTACATTCAGAGAAGAGCCTTGGCCCACCATAACAGTAAAGACCACGATGAGGTCTCGCACCTTTGCTAAGGCCCGGAGTGACTGGAGATGGCGGATGTGCACATGATAGACAAGACAGATCGAGGGCAGACGGGTTGTTTGTCTCCAAATGTTTCACTGATTCATATGCAAGATAGGATACACTCATTCTGTATTAGTACAAAGGACAGCACTAACTCCAGTAACTAGTAACTACAAGTGTGAGTTCGCAAATTCTCAGTGATGTGTGGTTTATGTCTAGCACAAAGACGCACAGCCCAGGTGCGTCAGGTGGATTTGCAATGGAGCAGTGCCCTGACCAAGGAGCCAGGAGACCTTGGGCTGGCTACCCAAAAGAAAGGGTGTTTTGTAAGTGAGCACAGAGGAGGTACTTTTTCTAATGTGGACTAAGGGGCAGTAAGCCTGAACAGAAGAATGTCCTATGAAACTGCCCACTGATAGCGCACTGCCTCTGCTGCAGCGCGCCACACCAAGCCTCGGTAGGCACCCACTGCATGCCCGCGCTCCTGCACGGGGAAAGCAAACTATACCCCGGACTATTGCTTCTGATTTCTCTCTCTGCTGCCCTGACTTGTTCACTGTATTGTTCTAGGAGTTATCCTATGGCACAATTACCTCTCAAAATACCACTCACACATTTAATGGTACAATTTGTGAAGTCTGCTTTACTTTGGCAATAAAGAAACTATCATATGCCAGCATGGGCTTGTCATTCACGCTCTTCTTTGATCCTTATACTAATACAGCAGCAGAAAAAATAATTTTATTTCCTCTAGGTTTCTTTAGCACATCTTCTGACATCATTATTAGACAAGAAACTATATTGGAGGTGGTAGCAGAGGGCAGGTCAGATTCAATTTTAGCTTAAATATTCCAAAAGATGATATATATTCAGTAGTTAGGTTGCACTAAAAAGCATAATCCAAAATGAAAGGAGTATACGTGTTTTAAGGAATATGGTGAAATCTATTTTTAAAAGAAATTTATAGGAAAACTCCTTTTTTATATACATCTAGCAGCAATTTTTCAAGTCACACCCCATGTTTTCACAGCACTGTATTTCCTAATGAACTAATCATCATATAGAATTAAGTTATTTTTATGACATTAGAACTTACTAACACACAACGAGATGTGTTAAAACAATGGACATTCACTCTTTTGCGCTGCTTTTCCTGCATCTTTCAAATAGGGTGTGAACCCAATCTTATTACATAATGTTAGGAAAATGAAACCAATAACATTATGACCATATTTCTCTCGCATTTTATATATACAAAGTAGTTTCACAAAACCACACTGTATTATAGGCAGGAAAAAACTTTTCAAATATCCACGTGTTTATTCAGTCCATAAAAATAGGAAACTTTTTTAATGTAAATATGTAGCCAATACTATACATACTAGATTAGTTTCATACGCAAAGGATGCAATTTTATAATTTTGCCTGTAGGAGGAGTGTCAAGCAGCCAATAATTAGCCATTCTGCACAAACACAAAAATGAATTTTATACTTGCTTTCTGTAATTTTCTAATTTACTTTGTGTTAAGCTACTTATAACATTCAATAATATTTAGAAATTTAGGCAAAAAAATTAGAATACACTACTGTTCTCTCTAATAGAAGTATAGGGAGGAAAGCACAGTCCTATCATTTCCTGTGCCTTAGGTTCAGGCCTCATGTACTGGTTTCCTTCTCTCCAGCTCTCTCCCTTTCTATTATTTATTTTGTGGCTGGAATCATCTTTGCCAAATCAGGTTACAACACTATGATGAAATATTTATACCAACTGTGGATCGATGCATAATGAATAACCTGCTGAGGACAACATAAAGGTCCATCCACAGTTGGAGCTGAGGTCTTCTCGGAAGCCATTTTGCCCTTTTTCTCCCTGCTGGAATCCAGATTCAGATGAGGCATCTTCAGCCTTCAGGAAAAGGGAGTCTGCCCTCGGACCCCGGGAAGAGTCTTGGGATTCCGGGAATGACTCTCCAGGCTGGTGGCACATACTGCAACAGCACAGTCAGCCAAAAGAGAAAAACTTTCATCCATCTGCAGGACTGAAGTACGTTGCGTCTCCCTCTGTCACACGTACACGTAAACCTCTCCCTGTGCCACCAGGTATGAAAAGAAAAGGTCCGCTTAATGGGCAGCTGTTTTACAGTGATGAAAGGAGCCGGATTTAAGATGAAGTCTACACTAGAAAGCTACAGCAAGGTTATAAAACAAATTCCCAACATACTATGAGTTTAATTCTCTCTATTCATACATGCCTGATATACTTCCTTACCTTTGTCTTCTTGCCTTTATAAAATTGTCCATGTCACATGCTTTTCTGAGCCCTCCAATCAAAATTAATATTATCTTGAGACACCATAGTTCTTTTCTACATGCCGTAAGTGAAACATTTAGTTTTAAGTATCTATTTGAATCCCTAATACCCTAAACGTAACTCAAGAATGGGTATGATAGATCATTCATCTTGTATTCTGCACATTGCTACAATTTTTAAGACAGAGAAAGCATTTAACAAGTGAGTTGTCTTCTTCTTTCTTCTCTTTCTTCTTCCTTTTTTTTTTTGTTTTTTTTTTTGTTTTAGATGTAGTTTCACGGTGTTGCCCAGGCTGGCCTCCAACTCCTGGGCTCAGGTGATTCTCCTGCCTCAGCCTCCAGAGTAGCCGGGACTTCAGGTATGTGCTTTGAGAAACTCTTGAATCAATGATACACACTGTACTAATATCTGTGTCAAACTGTAATGCACACACAGGAAAGGTACAAAATATTTGATGTGATTGAGTTGCCGAATACTTTTGCTCAACTTTGAATTTTTCATCCAAATATGAATCTCAAACTTCTTCAGCCAGTCTTTGAAAATCTTCAGAAGAAAGTTAACATACATCTGAAATTTCTCTCGTCCTTGTAAACCACCTTTCAGCACGCCTAAGTTTACAAAGATGGAAGGCTAACTTCTAAGCACCACTTTAATTCAGAAATTCTTCCCGAGTTTTGTAGGCAGTTTCTCTTTGTTCTCCAGTGTAGTAAAGTCTTTTGGGGTGGCTGACCTTCCCACAAACCTTCCTTCACTATTTCAGGAACTTCCTTCTACCCCAACCCATCAAGTCACTGAACTTTAATGACCTTATTATCGGAAGTCACACCTCCCTCAGGTAGGCTGAGCAGAGCCAGGTCACTCTGACTCCTCTGGAAACTTCTCTTTGCAGCCAGGAAACTAACTGTATTCTGGGCTTATCTCATGAGTATGTTTACTCGGTATTTTTCATCAATTCAAAAATGTTTTTGCAAATTTCCACTCTGTTAGTAAAGCTACATGGAACTAAAGCTACAAGCCTTCTAATTCTTCATGGTATAACACTTCTCAGTCTCCAGAGTAGCCAGGAATACCACAGGAAGTCTCAAGGAAGCAAAGGAACCTGGTCACTACATTTTAAAAGCCTAAAAGGACATCACTAATCTTTCTATTAATTTTTGCATTCGCAAATTTCTGCTTTCCTTCACACAAGGCTGAGCACGGTCTTCTTTTAGACAATGAATGTAAGCTTCTGGTTTTCTCCAAATTCAACTAAAACCTAATGCTTAGTTTTGACCTAACCAGCAGGGGTCAGAGTCAGAACAAAAACCACTGAGGACGGAGGCCCTGGAAAGACCTCAGCTAAGTAAGCAAGCAGAAGTCTACAGCTGCTTTGCTGAGAGATAATGCGTGAAGAACAAGCACCTTTGAAGATCTCCAAAAGTGTACAGTTGCCTTGAAAATCATACCAAGTAACAAAGTCTGAAAAAGTTCTGAAAAGAAAATATTGATGTTTTCATAAAATAGCACAATAAAAAAGAAAAGAAAATAAATAACTCTAGAGCTGGCTACAGTAGGTTATAGAAGCACATAAAAAAGCTTTAGCTAGTACAAACAGCTTCCCAAGTTTGGATTAAGAACAAATTCCAGTTATCTTGCCGGGCGTGCACGTGTATTTTAAATGGTGAACTATGTACTGGAACGGACTTACCGGTCACATCAGTCTTTATTCCTGCCAGTTTCAGCAGAGGCTCAACCTTCTCGTAATAGACCTGGGTAGCTTCTTTCTTGTGACTTTGCGGGTTAAGGAATATTTTTAATGACTTCGGCCTGTTTGAAAACCCTAAGAAGCAAAGGATGAAGTTGAAATGCCTTGTTAGCCTTTTCTCTCGCCCTTCAGAACGACATACTGAAGTCTGCTAAAATGTACTGAAATCTGCTTACAAATACTTAAGTACTAGTTGCTTTTCTTATTCAGAATTCTTATAAGAGCATTTCTGAATGACTTTAATGTAAAATATGCACGCTTTCCCAGCAGGAAAGTGGGTTTATTCCTCTTGGAAGAAATTATGAGTTACCACAAAGAATTTGGTCTGTGAAAGGCGGTGTAATTAAAAGCAACTTTGTGAGTATTAGGCAATGCTTATGAATGTTCACCAAAGCGCAGATAAACTATCAACTATTTAGCATTTGTTTCTGGAGAAAAGTGATCGGCTGTAACAAACAGAAGGTGCTCTTCCCCTCCACAGATAAATGTGCTCATTATCGGAAGCAGGCACCAGGGTGACCCCAGGGCGGCTGACGCCTGACCTCCCATGAGCCCAGGGCAGGACGAAGCAGGGCTAGGTCACAATCAGCACTCGGGGCAATGCATGCTGGGAGCTAAGAGGAGGGCTGGGGTCAGAGTTCACGCCCCAAAGGAGTCCTGAGCAGAAAAAACTCCTCTCTTGGGAACCGGGAAAGCAACGCCTCTCGGCAGGGAGCCGACGACGACGGTGCTGCCGCACTGTTGGGGCTGAGATTTGATACTACAATTTTCTGAGCTTGAAAGATGCTTATCGCCGAGCACCCACATGGAGCAGGTGCGGGGCAAATTTTCTGTTCCTAGGAAGGGGCAGGAGCCAAAAGCAAGCTGACAATGGTTTCCTGGACGGTAAGCTGCTCTCAGAAGGCCGCGCTTCAAGGTCACAAAAGCAGTTACTAACATCCGTTTTTAATAAACCATTAGCCGAAATAAGTGAAAACGTTCACTGCGCCAAAGTCAGCGTTTCATCCCTCAAGTGGAGACAATGCTCCGTTTCTCATCATCTTTCATCTAATAAAACTCCTCCAACAGCACATGCAATCCCTTGACTGCAGCGAGGCTTTCAGATGGAAGAGGAAGAGCAAGGGCCCTGCGGACCGCCTTCAACACTCCCCACAAAACCGCCCAGCCAGTGTGTTTTGAGAGGCCCCTTCAGGACTCCTCCCACGCTGCCTCCTTTCCCCTGTTCTGCAGGGACTGAGTGCCCAGCCCCGCGATGGTGCCTGCTCCCTCTCCTGTCCCCGGATCGGGAGCGCAGGTCCCAGGCGGCCCCTTCTTCCCACTGCACCCTCCTCATGGGCCCATCAGGGCTGCAGGGTCCGCTCCCGGAGAAGGCATCCCGAGACCTCTCCCTCCCCATCTAGCGCCAGCCCAGCTCTTCGCCTCGCCTCTGCACACCCAGGAACACTTAGCCAGCGTGCTGAGTCCGGGGAGGAAGCATCAGGCGCTTCAGATGCGCTGCGTGCTCTGGAGGAGGGAGACACACCCCCCAACGCTGACAGCACAGACTCAGAGAGTCAGGGACTGCATGGGAGGGGATGGGAGGGCACGGGAGGAGGGTGGTTAGTTCCTACTAGGGAGAGCTGGGAAAGCTACCGGGAGCAGGGATAAGTGAGGGGGCTTTTGGCCTACACTATTTTCATCCCTTATGATTCTTTTTCTTCGTTACATTTCATCTCACTACTTAGATAACAGCCCGGGGTGGAAATTCCAGGCAGTGGGAACAGCCTGAGCAAATGCTAAATTAGCACAGGGTTGAGGGGGTGGGTGTAGGATTCATTTTTACTTCCTTGTCACGGTCCAGGCCCGCTACATTACTGCCAGGCACCAAGTCTGCCAGGCTTGCTTTTGTTCAGGGTTTCCTCCCTTTCCCTCCACCCCAGCCCTGTTTTAATAAAAATTCTGCCACTTTTTCAAAGCTCGACACCACGTCCTCACAGGAGCCCATTCTAATGACCAGCAGAAGGACTCCTCCACTCCATGTAGCTCGCCCTTTGTACCATTTCATACAAGTTCTAATGAGAGACCCACCATCGTGAGACTTCCACTGGCCAATTCTGGGACAACATAAAATGCAACGATGGTAGCAACTGTACTGTAGAGAATCTTTCAACACTCGGCCCCATAATAACACCGACACTAAACGAAGGACAAGAAGGGAAAAATCTGCCACAGTAAAATAATGATAAATATATAAGACATTATAGAGGTGTTTTAAAAAAAAATCACTATTTTTAGTCATCAGAATAATAACTAACTCAGGCAAGAAACAAGTAATGGATGTTAAAACCATCTGGTGACAATCAACTTGGAATAAATTATTTATATATTCTTAAACTCTGTCTCTTCTTATTCCTTATTCATTATTCCCTTTAAAACAGATTAAAGGGGTAACAACTAAGTAAAACGTATGAGTCAGGTCAGGTTAAAAAAACTGTTGTGAAGGATAATATCATTGTCCTTTAACCAAGAAAGACTAGGTAAATCCCAGGATTATTTGTATTAAAATATGACAGGAGCAAAAAAAAAATTAAAGCTCTAAGCCCCAGACACCAGGCATCAGAGGAAATATCTAGATCATTTACCTGATAAATTTTTCAGATTACACTATTTCATTTTTCAAGGAGAGGCAGTCACAGTAAGGATGTTGTTATCACCAAAGCCACTTTTATTTCTCCCTCCTCCTTCACTGGATAGGAGGAGAAGCATGGGGAATCTCGAGCAACACAACCTTCAGTGTTAATAGGATCCCTCTTGCTGCTACGTGGGCAGCACCCACAACAGATGCAAGAGCTGACACACTAAGAACGGTTGCGACATTCTAGCTGGGAAATGATTGTTCCTTGACTGGACTGAATGGGTGCAGTGGCGGTCGTAAGAAAATTTAGATTCTGGATATATTTTGAGGGTGGGGCAGACTGGATCTACCGACTCTTTGGACATAGTATTTGAAAGAGCAGTATCAAGGAGCAGTCAAATGGTGACTGGATAAGGAGAAAGTGAAGATGTAAAACAACAACAACAAAAAGAACTAGCGGCAAAGTGGTGGAATCAGTTACGTTCACAGTTGGGGTTGAAGAGTTTTAGAAAGGCAGGGAGTTAATCAGGGGGCCTAGGAAGACCAAAGACAGCAGGGAAAGTGGGAGATGCCTGAAATTGAGACTCAGAGTTACTGGTAATAACAGAAGGATCTGATGGCGTGGCCTGCTCATCAGAACTACCTGAAAGGCATGGGCTTCCTGAAGCACAGATTCTGGGCCCCTATCCCAGAGTCTGGGGGCAGAGAAGGGGTTCATTTACAGTAGGCTGTGAATGATGCTGATGATACCGGTCTGGGGGCTGAGCTTGAAGAACAATTGCTATAGCAGAATGATTAGGGGAAGATGCAGATGAAGTAAACTGCATAGTCAAGATCTTCAAAGGAGAAGAAACCAAGCACCGAGAGACCATTTACAAAAACACCTACAAGAGTAGTCCTAGAGACAGTGACAATGAGAGGGGCTCAAGTTTCAAGGAGTTGGAAAGAATGCCCCAGTATGTAGAGGACGCCAGAAGTAGCACTAACTAGCAGTGTTGGGGCCCTGGTAGAAAGTACGGCACAGAAAACAGCTGCCACTTGAGAGGAGAGCTGGGGAAGTTAAAAGGCCTTGGGAGAGCTGGGTCTCGCTACTAAAGCACAGGAACAAGGTGACTACTTGGGAAAATGTTTCAAAATATAGATCTTGCTGATAGAGACTGTTCATTCTGGAGGGCCAGGTGGGTGTCTGTCATTGAGGAGATCAGGGGATGTGGTTAGGCCAGGGGGTACACAGAACTTTAGAGCAATGGTGGCCCAGGTGAAGAAGAGCCCTGGGCATTGACATGCATTACATGGAATTCAAAATTTTCTTATTCATCTCATTCTCTGATACCTACGTTCCCTCTTTGGAAACAACCACTGATAACACTTTGAGAATCCTGCCAGAAATATTCCACAAATGTACCAATATACATGTGTATATTCTGTGGCTTTGCACATAGATAGGAGCATCCATATATAATTTTCTGTATCTTGCTTTTCCATTTTACCATACTTACAGATAACTTCATATCACTACCTAGATCCCATCTCACTCTATTTAGTATTCACGAATGAATCTCAGCTTATTAACCAGTCTGCCTAGGGTGGATATTTAGATTGTTTCCAGTGCCCAAACAATACTGCAATGAATGTTCTGTGCATCTATTCAATGCAAAATAGAAAAAGTGCAGGAAATATTTCTAGATGTAAAATCACTGGGTCACAGGACATGTACTGAGATTTTATCATATATTGTTAACTCTTTGGGCATAGAAACAATTTGAAAGTTATGACCAAAAAAAGTGGAGGTTTGAGTAAATCTTAAGCAATCTTAAATCTTGACTCTGCCATTTACAAACAATATTCCTTAGGACTGCTGGTCTAATTTTCTTCAATTTCTTCATTGTAATATGGGACTAATAATAGTATTTTCTCCGTAAGGCAACTGCAATAAATAGCATATAGTGCTTAGGAAACTTCCTGGAATACAGTAAGTATTCAATAAGTTTACTTCTTATTACCACCAACTTACACAATTTACACTCTTACAGGAACTAAGACAATCTGTTTTCTTACATCTTCATAAATATAAACTCAGAATATTTTTAAACTTTTTAATCTGTGACAAGAGGTAAAAAAAATTGTATTTCCCAGTAATATAACCTTATATTGCTCTCATGAAGTTGAGAAACTTTGCACTTACTTGTATTTTCCTACAAACTGTTAATTTGTCAAATTTTTCTGTTTTCTTTATCGTATTAATTACAACAGAGCTTTGTGCAGTAGGCCAACCTTGTTTGTTATGAGTTAGAAACACTTTTCCCAGTACATGTTATTTTCCTTTGATTTTAATTTATAGTGTTTTCTCCATACTGTAAGTTCTCATATTTATGTACCTATCGTTCAGTTTATCAATCATTTCTTTCATTTATCAATCACTTACTTTATTTCTTAGGTTTTATGCCATATTTAAAAGTCCTTTTTTAAAATTTAAACACTACATTTTTTCTAATACTTTCATGATCTCCATTTTAAAGAATATCTGAAATATATTTTTATAAATGGTACATAATTGGAATTCTATTTTATTTTTACCCGGAAGCCTATCCACCTGTCCCAACATCATTCCTTAGATAATCCCCACAAATTCTGACAGTCTTTCCTTTTTCGTTTTCTTAGTTTGGTTTTGCTTTTTGGGGTTTTTTGGTTTGTTGACGGTGCTGAAGATTCAATCCAGGGCCTCACACACACTAAGCACACTTTCTACCACTGAGCTCTGCCCCGAGCTGCTATCTGCAGCGTTAAATGCTACTTTCAGATGTACAAATTCTTCGAAAGTACATGGATCTCTTTCACAGCTGTCCAGTATTTAGACATCATTCTCATATTGTTTTACTATTACAGTCTTATATTTCATAGGTATCAATACTGATTTCTTAATTACTTTTAAATAATGTTCATTCATGCCTATTTTGAATTTATTTACCTAGTTATTTATTCCTGTAATTTGGGGGAAATTCTGGGGATCGAACCCAGGGCCTTGGGCATACTACTGTGTGCTATACCACTAAGCTACATCCTACATCTTCCAATCGGTTTATCTAGAATAATAAATCCTCTCAATATTTTATAGGATTATGTTAAATAATCTTAAGAACACTTTTATGATGTTCAGTCTTTTTGTATAGACACACAGTATGCTTTTCCATAAGTCTTCTGTATCCCTCAGTAACATGCTAAACATTTTTCAGATAAATACTGTACTGAACAATTCTAGGTTCTTTCTCTTTTCTGTTGCTATTATCAATGTGTCTTTTCCCCCAGCTCACCCCCTAACCAGCTACTGACTGCATATATCAAAACGACTGATTTCTATACCTGACTCTTCCTTTAATTCTTTCATTCTTCATCATAGCTTTCCCCTTTATTCTCATGAATTTTCCGAATTAATAATTATATTATCTGTAATGATCATTGTATTTTCACATTCTCAACTCTCAGCAAATCCACTTTCTGGCCTCTTCTACTTGTATTGCTTGGTCCTAGCAGAAGGATGTGACCAACGGCACTAATAAAGGACACCTGTTAGTTCTGGACTCCAGTGAGAACACCCTCAAATGTTCTCGCACAGAGGCTCTGAATAATGTATTTATCACGTTGACAACATATCCATCTATTATTGTATTAAGATCTGCTTGACATTCATAAGCAAGACGGATCTGTAGTTTGCCCTTTTGGGACTTGCACCATGAGGTGTTATCAATTTCATGCAAACTCTGTAATAAAACCTGGGATTTTTTTCTTCTCCTAGCCTCTAGAACAGCTTCAACAGTATTGGAGTTTTCTGTTCCTTAAAGGAATAGTAGACATCTCTGCGAACATATCAGTGTCTGCTACTTTTTAAAGACACAATCTTTTTTGTTTTGGTGATAATTGGTCTAGTTTTCTATGTCTTCTGGGGTATATGTAACTTCTTTTTCTATACAATGTGCTCATTCATTTCATCCCACTGTGAGGCAGCAGCCCCGGACGCCTCCTGGACTCCACACACAGTCTTCCTATTGAATAGTAACAACATGATTTCCCCTTGAAAATCAGAATTAATTATCCTTTCTGAAATAGAAATACATTTTTTTCATTTGTTGGTTCAGTTACATGACTCGGGTAATATAACCTGGTTATTCCAAATGTCACATTCTATTGAATGCTGTCAATTCTCACGTGAAGGCATTTTTTCCTCTCACAATGACACCTCAAAATTAGCAGAAGTCAGAGTTACAGTGGTAGGAAGCAAAAATATTTCTACTCATTGGATGTGAAAATAAAAGGTGATATTTACTTCTATTATTTGACTCACAGGCCTCTATGTTTCTGTGGAACTAAAAACTTACCATAACATCTCAATGCTCGTCTCCCAGCTGGAAAGCACCAGGACCCAGCGGGAACACAGTGCCGGCAGTGAATCTCACCGCAGTCAGCAAAGTGACTCACTTCTTTGGTATCAGTGAGTCCCTTGATTTAAAAACAATATTGTATAGGATGTAAATTGATTGAACTGGGCATTCAGTGAGGACACAGAGAGTGAGGTTGGCAGAAACACGGTGGGCAGAAAATGAAAAGCCGTATCACATCAAGCAGTCAGAGCGGAAGGGAAAAACAACTGAATTTCCAAAACTAGGGGGATACAGTGTAACCGACCTGCTAGCAAGTGGTGGGCTAGTAGCTCCGGAATGTGGTAGCATATCCAAGGTTCCGTGTTTGAGGCAGAGCATCTGGCAGTGGTTGCATTCCAGTCAGTCTTGGGGAGCAGAAGTGCTTGTTGTTAAACCCTTGAACTTCCTCTCATCCCTGCACCAATGCCCTTTGTTCATGCGTCCACTGTGCAAGCCCAGGGGCTGCTCTCCAATGAAGCTGACTGTCACCCATAAAATGGACATTTGCCTATTTCCTCCCCAGAATGAATTCTCTTTGGTGAGTATTTACATAAAAACACATCTTCTTCTGTATACTTTCCATCTTATACATTCTTGTCACCAGTCTGTTTCTTCCATGCTCCTGACTGGTCAACCTCGTAACCACTGTCCGTGTGTGTGTGTGTGTGTGTGTGTGTGTGTGTGTGTGTGTGTAAAATCTCCATCCATCCCTCTAGCTGTCATTCCTTGACAACTAGTATTAACTATGTGGAGTTCTGCCCAGAAAGATCTTCCTTCCCTGCTGTCTTTTAGGCACACTCTTCCGTAAGGCTGTAGTGCTTTAGTAGCTCATTTTTATTAAATCATGAAGAATCATCTCTATGGCAGATGCCTTGTTTTCTTCAGTGTACGGGTTATAGAAAATGGTTCACGAGGCTGCATATGTGGAGTGAAGAGTAAAAAGCAAGGGCTATAAGGCCACCAGTTTATTTGATGCTCTAGACTCCTATCTTGCCATTTCTATCATCTGTATAAAACACCTTTCAGCCTAAAAGAGCTAGAACACTTTATGTTGCATTCAGCTGAAATCTAATTGACACAAATGCATAACACACATTTCAAACTTCAAATATCAAAAACTGAAATCTTGATCTTCCCCACCAAGCTTGGTTAATCTACCCATAGACCTTCCCATCTCACTGAAGGACACTTTATCCTTCCACTTGCCCAGGTCAGAAACTTGGACGCCTGACTCTGAAAACTGGCAATTAAAAATAACAATGACGCCATCATCCTGACTTTTTTTCTGGGTAGCCAAATAGCTCCATTTACAGAAGCAACATTCTTTTTTATAGAACGCCACTAATTTAGGTGAAATGATTGAATTAGAAGTCGCCATGTTTCTGTCCCCAATTAAATAATTAGTTCAAGCAAGGACAGTGCAAGTATCTCGAAACCCATACATAAGACATTTCTTGAAAAGTAGGTATTCTCCAGAATCTAAGTCCCAAGAAATATTTACTAGTCTCAAGTAGAAACGTTACAATAGAAGGATCAGGCATTACCTCCTCAACTCAGAGATCAAGGTTAGCCTCATTAACAGCGGGCCAGTCACCATTATGAACCAGGCGACACAATGAAACATGAAGTATGCAACACTTCAGAGGTAGTCTTCCTCAGTGTCCACCATGAATCTGATGAAGGCTTTAGACCATTGAAGGAGAAGCTTTCAGAGCTTTCAATGACACAAACAGCCCGCTGCTGCCCATGTGCCATGTGTTCGCCATCACTGCTTTAGACAGAAACTCCAGTGTGTGGGAAGCACAGGGAATAGGACAAGGTAAATAACATCACAAAGAAGCAGTCAGATACTGACAGGGTAGTAGTGCTCAAGGTGTAGTCTTCAGAGAAACAGCCCAGCATCACCCAGTAGCCATCAGAAAGAGCTATCCCAGACCCAGTGATCAGTATGTCTCCACTGGAGACCAGTAATCTGTGATTAAATAAGCTTCTCAAGTGACTCTTGTGTACAGTAAAATGTCTACATGACAAATCAGGTTTCTCCCATGAGAGCAAAAAAAACAGATGGAGAAGAAAATGTAATGTCGTGGTTTAAGAATATTTAGTTTAGCAATTCTTCACTGGACACTGGTTGGTACAAATAAACTACAAAAGACAGGGAACGGATGTTCCTTGAGAATATACTATTAAGTGAAATAAATCAGACACTTATCAGTACACATCGAATTGTTTCTCTGATATGAGAAACCGTAAGTGTAAATAAAGACAAAGGGGTATAATAGATATTATATATTAAAAAAAAGATAGTATTCAAAAGCGAACTAGATAGGGAAAAGGAGGATAAAGAAGGAAGGTTAAAAGGAAAGTAAGATAAAAAGGGAAAAAATGGAAAAATGTAAATAAACTTGTTGCAAATAGAGAGGGGTGGGTGAATGGAAGGGAGGGGAGGGGAAGGGGGAAACCAAGATACAACATGTACAGGTACAAAATAACCATGTTAATTATTATCATTATGTATACAATGTACCAATACATGTTCTTGGTAAAAAAATAAATAAATAAATAAAAATTAAAATGTCAAAAAAAAAAAAAAGACATGGAAAACAGAGGAGACTTGAACATGGAGTAGGGATTAGACAGTAAGTAGTTTGGGTTCATTTATTTGACAAGACAATGATGTTTTTATAAAATGTCAGTTATTAGAGATCCATATTGAAACAATTCCAGGAGAGTTATAGAGTTAGGTCTACATTTTTGGACACATGAACAGAATAAAATGTTTAAAGCGAATATGGAAAAATGTTAAGACCTATAGAATCAAGATAATAGAAATATAGGTGCCCATTATAATATTCTTATATTTTCTGTATGTTTGACATTGTTCATCACAAAGTAAAATTCTTGATATCATCCTTGACTATTTCCTCTTAAAGTCCTCATACCCACTATGTCAAGAAAGCCAGGTGGCTCTATCAGGAGAAGTCAATCCAAAGTCTGAGCAGTTTTCCCCAGCTTGTTTATTCATCCCTGATTTCATTCCTCATTTCTTTCTGGATTATTCCAGCTGCCCCTTGTCTTTTCCAACCTTTTCTGTCCACTCACTCACATAGTCTGCTCTACCCTAAGCATCACTTCTCAGCCTTTTGGCTCAGAGCAAGTGTATTCTACACTTAGCAGCCAAAGTATCCATTTGAAATGAAGGTATACCATGTCTTGTCTCTGTTTAAAACCTAAACAGCTCCCCATTTTTCTCAGAATAAATGTAAAAGCTATACAAAGCCTACCACCTTTATGCCCCATCTGTAGCCACCTCTGTGACCTACTTTGCCAAGTGCAGACTCCACTCTGAACATGAACTTCTCGCTTAATGTTTTGCTTCCTGTGCTTGGAACATCTTCTCAGATGGCCATGTGATAGCTCCCTCTTGCTATTGCTCTCAGCTTCCTTCTAAAACCTCATAGTCAGTGAAGCCTTCCATCAGTTGACATAACAAAAATATATTTATTTGCTCTTTTTCACTTCCTTCTCTACCACTAGAACACAAGTTTCTTGAGGTCAGGAACTTCGAGATTCTGCTCTCTGCTGTATTTACTCGGTCCCAGAATACTGCCTGGCACACAATTCAGTAAGTTTATGTACTGAATTAATATTCTTTCAAGGAATAAAACTTTAAAAATCATAAAATAAGAAAAACTTCATAAAACCACAGTTCCTATTTCATTAAAGAAACCCAAAGCTCTACACAGACATTTAATACACAAAGCTTTATTCTTTAAATTGCTATGATATAAAATAAGTCCAAGTTATAAAGCACTCATATCAATTCATAAAAGAAAAAGGCTAAGGCAAATAGAATGAAGAGCTAAGGATTTATCAAAAGTAGGTTTATGTGAGATATCTAAATCCTTTGGAAGAAACATTTTGCACAGAAAAGCTAACAACCTCCCATTACTGCCAAGTTAAGCTTTAAGAAAAAGTAATTCAATCCCTATCTCATACTCCTCCTTTTTCCAACATAAAGTCAGTGGAAAATTATACTTACAAGCCAACAAAATCTTTGCTAAATTAAACTTACAGCAGCACTGAAAATAAATGTGTATCCTTTTGCTCAGAACTTAAATCGGTTTGCCTTCCTGAAACAAATCACAGTTATAATAAAAATCAGACAGCAGACCTGAAAACAAAAATAGACAAAACCTTTCTGTCTACCTGTCATTAGTTTGTTTTGCAACGCAACCTCAGTTTCCTTGTCCTAGCCTTGGAGTCAGAGACAGGGGGCACTGGGGCTTCCTCTCACAGGAGAAAGGGAAATGTACACAAGAGGGTGTCAGCCATAACCACAGGAAACCAAGAGAAAATACATCACTTGACACTGCCAGATGACTTTGTAAACCTATCGTCCACGGTGAGATCTACAACAGTAAAAAAAAGTTTAGGGATTTTGAAAACCAAGATAGGAAGGTAAGAAAGGAAAAAGTTCTTTAAGTTTTAGGAAAGTAATCACTAAATAAAAAGGGGAGAGTTTATCTGTATGAGGAAATAGACACTCATGTCTCAATCCTATGAAGTGAACAGAATCATTCCCAGGTAATATAGAAATGAAATACACTGTATATAAAATAACTAGCTACAAAGAATTCTTTAAAAAGTCCTTTTAGACTTCAAAGACACCAAGCATCAGATAGTCATGATCTAACTCTCCTCTCACTCTATTACGGCAAACTATTTTGTATAAAAGCTACCGCGAGACACTAAAATCCTTAAACGGCTTGAAAAAAATGACTTTCAAAGTGGCAGTGATCACTTATTCACAACTTTGCAACGGTGTAAATATTTCCCAAACAGATAATCCAAGATTTAAATATAGGTAGGATGCGGCATTAACATGCAACTGATTGGCTCTCAGTCCCGCGGTAACTTCTCAATGCTTACTCCGGACTGGAGACCCTTTTAGCACGCCAGTTTGCAGTGAACCAGCAATGTAAAACAGAATGGCCAACTGTTCCTCTGTTAGTAACAAATGTGCTAATATGTACTAGTTTAAACTTGATCTATCAGTGAGTCAATGAACCGTGAAGGGTGGGGGTTAATCAGGGTGTTCGCCAAACAAAGCCTCACGAGAGCAGCAGGGACGCCGCTCCTAGACTCACATCTGTGCTGCCCGGAGCGCCGAGCGATGGAAATGGCTCGGCGTTCATCAAAGTTAAGAGCCCAGAACCTCGCCGCAGTCCTGTGTGTGTGTCCACAACCATTTCACACGGAAAAGCAACCCAACTGATGCAAAGATACACCTCAAACACGAGAAATACAATCCTCAGTTAGCCACAATTCTCGGCATCTACGAACGTGAAACTACACCCTGTTAATGTGTAACAGTGAGGGAAAAAGCCTTTCACACTAAGATTTGACAACTTCCCAGTAGCTCAGACTCTTGAAGATATTTTTATCTCAGGCAATTTATACTAACATGCATCAATTTTACTTTATTGTCAACAAAAGCTTATGCGGGCAGGTCTGTACACACACAGATGAAAATAATTTCAATGCTACAATCTACTCAAAGTAAAAACAAAACCTTGTAACTTCTAAATTTCCGTGCAGATTGCCAATGTAAACAAATCTTGATTTCTAACAGCTGAAATTGACTGAGCAGCAATTAGCAGAAGGAATCACCTGCTGCCAGAATAATCACCTCAGTACTTTAGTATTTAAATAATAAAGGCACCGAGACTGTTAGAGCAAGAGTGAACCAGCAGTGGGAAGCAGAAAGAAAACCTAGCCAGATCTATTGGCCAACTATTTTTACATTTTTAAAACTGATATAATCAATGTTTGCTCATTTTGGAATTTGCTATTGAGTAGAGCTATTTAAGGAGATCAATTTCCAATTAAAAATTCAGACTGAAAAGAATTATATCTACTGAATTTGAAGTTTTCCTTCCCCCTACTCAAAAGTCATCCACAAGTAAAAATAATTAGCATTTAAAATGATTAACTTCACAAAAATCCAATTTTATGACAAAAATGTACACTTAATATTTACAAACTAGGAAATTGTAAGACTATTAAAGAATTTCATGATCATACTTTAATGATTTTATCTATTAGAAAGCTTTTTCAAAGTTATCCTCCACAGATCAGATATAAATATTCTATCTAGGTATGAGTTTTAAAAGTTTTTACAAGTTATCTTCAGGGTTTCAAAAATTTTTTCCCACTGTAAAAATGAAGACTCTTGAAAAGATTTTCACACAGTAATATGAGTTAAAAACCAAAGAGAATTTGGAAGAATATGAGTAGGTCATGTTGTCATATTTTAAAAGGTCCTAGCAAAAAAATGTTTCATACATTTTTGATATTTTAGTTATATTCTAACTCATAAATGTATACATGTACAAAACTATCTTCAATCAAGAAATGCTTTTATATATTGGAAATGAAGAATGCATTATAAAATGTTCAAGAAAGATTTGCTGTAGATGCATATCTAATAAAGGATATTGAAGAAAAAAGGAATAGAACTAAAGAGAATATACCCTATTCTCATGCACTCATGGGGTATTCACAAAATATGTGGTCATTTTATAGGTCATCCTAACCAGAAGGCAGTAAATAAACACAAAAAAATTTTTAAAAAAGAATGTAGGTACCATACTTGAAAACTTAAAAACTTCTGTTAAGAAGTTTGTGGTTGTAAGGGTAAATACAAGCAAAAACACACAGAATTTCTAAAAGATCAAATTATTTCAGTTTGCAATCAATGAGATACAGCTGAAACAATTATTAGACAATTCAACAAGAGGAGTGAAAATAAACTCCCAAATCCAAAAGTTAGGAAAAGAACAACAAAATAAACAATAACAACGCACAGGAAAGAACAAAGATGAAAGCAAAAAATAATGACACAGTAGAAAATGAGTAGATAATATTAATAAAAAGTCACAGTTCTTGGAGAAAAACAGGCAAACTATAAACTGATTAATCACTAAAAAAGGAAAAAGCATAAATATGCAACATTATAACTGGTAAGAACAAATTCCGGTTGATATAAAGGAAAATTTTTAGAATCCTAACAAATTACATTTTTAACTTTCATATAAGTGAAATTTGAAAACAAAGTGGATGATTTTTTAGGAAAATATTCATGTTGATTAAATGGCTTAAAAAGATCAGTTTTCATAAAAGGGAAAAGTGCTAGAACCATCACACATGAGCACAGTCGGGCAGGGACGGCTTATAGTACTGTCCTAAGAACTGGTAGAACAGCCGTCCCCAAAGCTCTATAAACTACATCAAAGTGTGACAACAAAGGATGACTTCAAACTCTTTTAATAAAGCAAATATTGGAGCTGGGGATTTAGCTCAGTGGCTAGAGCGCCTGCCTCGCAAACACAAGGCCCTGAGTTTGATCCCCAGCACCAGGGGAAAAACAAAACAAAACAAAACAAAAAAAAAACCCACCAAATATTGAATTGATATCTAAAATCTGCTGAAGAACAGAAAACACAAGCATTTGGCAAAATTGAACATCCATTCCTGGGAAGCTGGGTGGTTAGAAGAATATCAAAATAACAAAAATGAATGAGTCCTACAGTAACAAGGTGGGAAATACATGTATCTGTCCCAAAGCTGCTACTGAGTTACTGCAGAAACACTGGCAGCACCACCACTTATTTGCAGGCAGAAGGGAAGCGCATCTACTGTTCTCAATAATACTTTTCATTTTAAGGCATATGGGGGCAAACATCATTAGTCCAAAGAAAACAATTAGAGGCTCGTTGTAGTTAAGATCTTAAAAGTCTCCCAAGTGCCCACATGCTAAAGGTCTGGTCTTTGGGTGAGTACCACTGAGAGGTGTTGACCTTTAAAGAGGTCAGGTCTTTTGGTAGGTACTTAGGTCACTGGGGCACGTCCTTGAAGCACACTGTGATAACTCAATAATTTCTTCTCTCCTCCCTCCTTCTTGTCTATAAGGTGAATGGATTTGTTCTACCACACACTTCCACTGGGATGTTCAGCCTCATCACAACCTGAAAGTAATGGAACCAACTGATCACAGACTATGAATCAAAATAAGCCTTTTCTCTTTAAAACTTTATTATTTCAGGTATTTTGTTATAGTGGCAGAAAGCTCACTACCAGAAGGTTTAAGAGTTTGAAAAGAAGTAAGCTATTTCTACGTACAATATGACCGTATACCTGGACAATCAGAGAGATAAACAACATCAAATAATAATAAAGCAACCTAGCAAGGTTATGGGACATAAAATGTAAAACACAACTGCCCTCATATACATAAACAATAATCAACTAGAAAATATAACGAAAGAGAAAATCTACAATAGCAAAATGCTGGAAGGGGGAGTCAACTATTCATGGATAAATTTTCAAAACACACATGAAGAAAACTATAAAAAACCATGAAAGATACGAAAAGAGCCTGGACCGAAGGAAAGATGTCCCTTGCACTTGGCCACATCTTCTCCACACCACACCCTCTCTGGCTAGAACTTTAAAAATGCCTCTTTTCTGGCCAAACTTCACATTCTCTCAATCTTTCCACTCTGCTCCTTTCTGCTCCTGGTTCTCATTACAAATCTGTCTAAAAGCAGCCAGGAATGCCTGTGCTGCTGCCCAAGTACTTTGCAGCCTTGATGTTTCTTCCAGCAGACAAACTGGATGGTTATTCTTTAAAGCCAGCCTCCCCTATTCTCAGAACATGGACAAGAATGAAGCCAAGTTCTCTGCTGTGCTCTGACAGCCTCTAGTAGTGATGGCGAACCTTTCAGAGCTTTCAATGATACAAATAGCCCGCTGCAGCACACATGCTACATCTAGTCCAGTCCCCAGCAGAATCTTCCTTCCATTGGAAGCCTCGTGAGCACGGCCTTTACTGTCCCCATTCCTACCATTGTTAGCATTATGATCGTCAGGGCCTTCTTTCAAATTACCCATTAAGTTCCACTTACAGAATTCTACGCTTTTTCTAGCCTGTTTCTCCAAACTTTTCCAAAGGCCTACTGCAAATCGATTCAAGGGCTCTTTCGCATCACTGTATCCTCACAGCAAGAACTTCACTTGCAGTATCACTTTTCTGTGTTAGTCAGCTTTCTATCACTGACTATGAGGACAGGTTTACTGTGGAAGTTTCAGTTTCCTTCCAAGATGTTCAGCCTTGTTACTCTGGGCCTGTGGTGGCACAGTCCCTTACGGCAGGAGTGTGTGGCAGAGGAAGCCCATTCGCTTCACGGCCAAGAGCAAAACAAAGAAGAGACCATGGTCCCCATGACCCAAAACCTCCCACCGGGCACATCTCTCAACATTTCCACTGCCTTCCAATGGCTCCTCGCTAGGGACCAAACTTTTGACATATGGACTTCTGGGGGATATTCCACACTTCAGCAGCCTGGTGTGTTTCACTGTGCCAAAACAGTAAAGAAATGCTCTCTACCCCTTGGAAATGGACTGAAAGAACACAAGAGGTTTTTAAGACTTCTCAAAGTTTTCTTTATCACTCAAAGGAAACTCAAAGTTATATAAAGGAAAGCTTCTCATCTTTCTCCCTAAACTTATTTTGTTTCAACACTCAGACATTTGCATCCACCAATGAAAGAAACCCAATTCCACTTTTTCTCTCTCCACTCAGCTGATTTCAAGACATAAAATTTTTTTAGCATGTGGGAGGACCCTGAGGTACAAGAGGACAGAGCCCGGCATTAGGCATACAAACAGGCTTCGCCTTTGCTTATCTCTTTTTTCATTGGAAAAAGAACTGTACTAGGTGACTAGTAGAAACAGAAAATGAACATATTCAAGATATGTAATTTTTCCTTTAAGAAATGTTTTTCAAAAAATGCAGCAAAATAGTTTTCTTTAATGCTTATATAGAAATGTTGGTTTGATAACTATTATTGCAATGCTTCAGCATGTAGCCATTGCAAACATCCGGCTACCTTCCTCAAACAGCAATACATCCATTCACATATGATTGTCATAAAAATTCCTTAAGTGACGCACACCATCTACATAAATGCCACACAACTGTATTACTATTAATGGTAATGTAATGAATGCCAGTGGGCTTAATAATATGTTGCTTAATATGAAATATGTATTTCCTATAATGTATACTGTGAGAATGCTTTACTTTTTATTTCATTTACTTCTTGTGAAAAAGTTCAGTGACAATCCATATACTCTCATCCAAGGACTGACTCAATTTCCAATCTCTCCTGTAGGCTTACAGCATCTTTGTGTTTTTATTAGAAAACACTGCTAAACATAAACTTGATAATTGGTCACAAACCAGTGTGTTTATAAGTGTTTTTAAAATTCCTTTACATTTACATAAAGGGATGTCTGCCATCTCCCACAGTTCCTGCTCAATTCATCCCAAGACATTTGAGAAATCTCAAAATGAGTCACGAAGAGGAATTTAAGTATTGAGAAATACATTACAATACTACTGATCATCCTCCCATGTTGCCTGCTTCAAGAGTCTAGAGTTCTGAATCATAATGTTGGAAAAGAACACAAGAGAGGAATCATTTTCCAACAAGATGCTGCAGATGCTTCCTGACAAGCGTTCGGAGCCCTTTTTTTCAGTGTGGAATTATGTCTAAACACGTAAATATGACATACTTGAGAAGTATCGTACAGTACACCACTGACCTAGTAGAAATGACGCATTGGTCAGAATTTCATGATCTGGATTTGAGCACATATGTATTTGTGCTGAATCTTTCCACCACCCACAAGCTCTGTGGCTTCAAATTACTCTCTTAAACTATTTTAGGCCTTTAAACAGTTTTTAATTATTTCAGTTTTCTTGTGTATAAACTAAGAGGTGATGATAACTATGATTTATTTAATTTTGCTGTTTGTTGCCATGCATTATTTCAATTCCTCAAGCCCTATAACGAAATTCATAACAGAAGTAATTTTATTACCATTTTTATATGAGAACATATTTGTGGTTCCTGATGCTATTATGAGGATTTAATGAGATAATTCATAAAAGTTGCTTACAAAAGTATCTGGCATATAGTAAACACTTAATAAATGTCAGCCATTATCATTAGGATTTAAATTTTTAAAATAATGACTTCTCTAATATTCAGTAAAGGAAGAAATGTTAACTAATTTATTTAACAGCATGAAAACTTAACATTTTACTGGAAACATTTAGAGACTCCTCATTATTTGAATAAAATCACATGACAAAATCTGACAAAGCTTACTTAAATTATTTTTCTGAAGAAGTTTAGTTATACAAAAGACATCATCAAAAGAGCTTTTTCCTAGCAAAAAGGTTTGAAACTAATATGCTCGATAACTCCTTAACTTCTAATCTCAAGATACTCTGTCAAACTGAAGCAGGAATATAATTTTCTTTTGCAAATATACCCATTAATTTTTTTCAATCTAATTACAATCAATTACATACAAAAATATATCTCTCCCTTAGAATAAAAATGCTACAGAGACTGGTAAGAAGCCCTTGGGAAGATGGGCTGATGCCACTCATCCTGAAGAACCACTTACACTTGGCTCTCAGCTGAAAGAGTACAGGGGCTGCAAAGGAAACCCTTGCTGTGCTCTGTCAGGCTCAACCAGGAACCTCTGAACAAGGCATATGGAAAACACTTGCAAGTTAAGTGAGAAACTTACATAACTCAGGAAAGGGTATTAGTTAACCTTTAAAAATATAAAGTAGGAGTTGGAGATTTAGCTCAGTGGTAGAGCACTTGCCCAGCAAGTGCAAGGCCCTGAGTTTGATCCCCAGCACCACCACCCCCCTAAAAAATATAAAGCAAAGAACATAAAATTCTCTGTAATCTACCTGCAGAAGTATCTTTGCCAAGTACAGCATGAAGGGTTCTTCATACTGTCATTGCATTGAACTGTGTTGGCCCAAACCTTTGACGTCTGTGGTTCTTGACATCTGGCTACACATCACAATCGCCAAGGTGACTTCTAGAGGAAACCCGTGCCTGAGATCTCCGCAGCCTCTCCACTCTCAGACTTAAAAACAGCAAGTCCTAAGGAGAATGCACTTTTCACTATGACGCATACATATGTCATAGTAAAATAAAATTTATTGTACTCTATTCTTTTGTTTCCAACTTCTCCTTTTCTTTGAACATTTTAAAGTACTTGGTCCATATTCTCTACATGTTGTATTATGTGAAGTTCACATAATGTGATGGTATTACAACTGGCTTGTCTGTAGATATTGCTTTAGTGAGTTTTTCATACAGCTAACTATGGAAATGGAAAAGGCTTTAAGTGTCAAGTTAGTGTGCTCTAGAGGTTCAAGATAGTCATTCCTCCCATCCTTTCATTAAGCAAATTTTACATGAAAATTATATTTCCCCACAAATACGTACTTTGAGCTACACATTTTATCAAGTTGGAGTTTTGGCTTAAAGAGAATTTGTTTTAAGTTAATCACCTTTGAAAAGTTAGGCAGCACTGCTAGTCACTCAGAATTTAATAGAAATTAGTTTAATTTTACTGTTTTCCTCTGAATGTCCAGCTCAGGAAGCAGAGAAAATGCAAAGAAAAATAGGAAGTATGCTTCTTTTAAATCCAATTTCATTCACTGGTTTGAGAAAAATGTAATTTTCATCCAAGCATGGGGGCATGCACCTGTAATCTCAGGACTCAGAGGCTGAAGCAAGAGGACTGCAGGTCTGAGGTCAGCCTGGGCAACCTAGTGACTTAGCAAGACTTATCTCAAAATTAAAAAAAAAAAAAATAGCTGGGGATCTAGCTCAGTACAAAGCCCCAGAGTTTGATCCCCAGTACCACAGACAGATACGAGCAAGTACATACACATACATACATATATACACATGTATTTATTTTACATTTTATATTTCTTATTTGCAAATAGGTTGATAAGCAGTATCATATATTTAAGAAAAATTTACTTATACATGTATAATATACGAGTATATATTTAATAAGTATATTACTGAAAATAATAAACTACACAGGCACCTTCTGATAGTTTAAATTGTAGGGTTGCCATAAGTGTATAGTTGGGAGGGAGGAGAGGTTGAAGGGAGGGAGGAGAACAGGAAAAAAAGAAACAGCAAGATATACCATGCACAGGTACAAATTCCCTATGATGAATGTGATCATTATGTATATCTAAAATGTACCGTTTAAAAAATTTTTTTAAAAGTAGACAGTTGGGCAGTCAAAAGACATTCTGTGGCTTGTGTGTACCTGACATCGAGTAAAAAGGCAGGACATGTTTAGTACGCTAATAGCCTATCATTCTCATGAAAGATTAAATCAGCTATGTTCAAATGTTTTAGTTTTGGAAGATTTGTTCAAATGAAGTCTTACTCGGAAGCTCTAGGCAGTGGTGATGCTCCACAGACCCTGGTTTTAAACTGCTACAGGAGGTGGACATCACATGATCTTTGTGGCCAGAATATGTCAAGTGGGACTGGACTTTGATACAGACACAAGGAAATATGTATTGACTTAGTTTTCGCATTATTTGAATGAATAGGTAAATATTTACATAGTGAAAGCATATAAAAGTGACATGCATGATTTTAACACCCAACTCAACTCATCATAAACCAGTCTTCAATCTTTTTCAGTGCTTCAGAAGAAAAATGATTTGTATTTCATACATAACATCCCTGCAGAAAATACCATCCCTAAGGAGACAAATTTTGCCAATTCAAATAGTATACAATCAAATGTCTGAAGCTATCATTCTTTTGACACATAATGACTGCTCATTTAAAAGTAATCACTAGGATATTGATTTCTAGTTTGTTTTTCCTTGTAAGTACATCATTCGGCAGCCTATCTAAGTAAGAGCTTCACATTATTCTGTTTTCCTGCCAAGAAAAACTGTGCCTGGCTCATTTAATCAATGATTCAGCTTTGACAAAAACAGAAAAAAAAAAAAAAAACACGTTTTGCTACAATTTTCTTATATAAGAAAACACCAAGACTGAACAAAAGTCATGCTTTAGAAAGCCCTGATGTTTTCTCCCAAAGATGCCACCCACAAAGATTAACACCCTTACTATGAGGGACATGAACTTGACATCTAACAAGCTAGGGAAAACTACGCTTGAGAATTAAAAAAATGGACATTTAAATAAGCTTTCCATTTTCTTTAGGCTTCATATCTGAAAGCTGAGTGAGGCTACTGAAATAGAAAATAAGAGCAGGCTACATCGTAAGGATAAAATGAATTAAATAAATCTGGCTAATTTAAACTTGCATACTCTGTGAAATCGACACTTAGAAATGAAACTGAAAAACCTAACATCACAATAACTCACCCAAATGTGTGCTAAGATACTTTTGTTAATCGTCTCTGGGTAACTATAAATCATTAGTAATCAGTTAACAAAACCTAAATAACAAAATTCAGTAATCCTACACTATAAGGGCTTTTTTTCTTCTAAGATTTGTTCTTCTCTATTTTAATGAATATCCACCAATGATTCTCATTTAGCCCTTTGCTTTTTTAAAACTCTTACTTACTTTTTTGTTGCTGTGACAAAATACCTGACACCTATAAGTTCAAGGAAGGTTTATTTTGGCTCAGATTGCAGAGGATTTATTCCATAATGAGCTGGCTCCAAGGCAGGGTGGCACGGCAGAGGGGCAACACAGCCCACAGCAGCCAGGAGGCAGCAGCAGAGAAGCACCAGCAGCAAGCCTCCCTTTCCCTTTTATGCCATCCACGCTATAAACCTTTTGGGTGGTGCCACCAACACCAGGATGGACCTTCCTATTATCTATACCCAGAACTATGTTAAACCAATCAATGCACTTAACTTTTCACACCCTTAATCCATATTCACACACCCTAGATCCAGCCATGACCGAAAAGCCCCACCTCTGAGCACATGAGGCTTTGTGGGAACATCTAGATACAAGACACAACAAACTGTTTCCTCCCAAACATTTAACTTTTCCCATCATATCAACACCTTTTCACTTCTTTAAAACTTCATCTCAAAGTGCCACACAGCTCATGCTTTCTGCTAGGGTCTCGTTTTATGACCCAAATGTGGCAAAACTAGAGATCAAAAGTGCCAGCTCCAATCAGCCTATCCTTGCCTCACTGCCATGCAGAGTAGCCAAGGCAGGGCAGGTAAGACAAGGGTAGGTGGACTGGGGCTGGCATTCCTGATCTCTAGTTTTCAAAGCTCATTATTTTCTAGTTTGGTCTTATTGTGCAGAAAACAGGGTGTTTGTAATTCCCGTTTGTTCATAACCTCATTGTGGCCCTTAACACATTTTTAATACAATGAGTTTTCTTGTCTGTCCCCAGGACAAAAGAGTTCACACTGGAGTACATCTCTTTCATTGTTGTGTTCCTAGCACAAAATCAGAGCCTGATGCAAAGTGTGTTGGATGAATGAAAAGTAATATACTACCCTCTAGTCATCAAGTTATGATGACTTTTCCACTACTAAAAATTTAAAAAGATGCCATTCAATCATGCTCAGAAAATTGGAATGTGAAAGGAGGGAACTCATTTTCAGATAAAAATAGGAAGTGTTCTAGCACTCAATCTTATAAACCTACAATTACCTAGTCAGTCTTCATCAATTAGACTTAAAAATCTCCAGTATTTGAGAGCTGCCTTCTTCTTCCTTCTGGCACTACCAATTTGTTATTTTCCTAAAAATCCATCACATCTTATTCATTGCTGTGATTTGAAGTATAAATATTGAGTTTAAAAATAACTTTTAATATACAAACTATATTAACATAGCCCCACCACTTGAAACTTAATGTCTTCTTCATGTTTTTCTTATTAGAACAAAAGATGAGGGGTGGGTATAAAGGCTGGCAGGAAAAAAAAAAATTTGCTGAATATAGACAAGATCAGAATAACTCAATGCAGTTTTTAAAAACAATCTGTCAATTTCACTGGCAGAACCACTTAAAAGCAAAGTATTTGGACTTAAAATTGAGATGTCTGATATCTTAAAGTAAATCGGGTATTTTTGTGATTGTAAACTTTTATCTATCACCTACCAAACTTAAGTTACTTACAAACACCAATTCTTTAGGGGGGAGAATGTTTTCGGAGGTTGGAGAAGTGGGGTTGATCACTCAATAAACAGTCATCATCTCCCAGATCTGAGGCCCCACATCGGGAAAACCGTGCGAAGGGGAGCCAGAGAAGATCAGGAGAAGCTGGGCAACAGCCCTCAGCCCAGAGAGACTGGGAAGAACACACGATCTCCCCCATTTCAAGGAAGAAGTTGGAGCCAACTATTTTGGACTTAGAGGAAGACACTTTAACACCAGGATGCCATTAAGAAAAAACTGTAAGCTCACATGCTTAGAAAGCAGGAGCTCTGGGGCCTTGAACACCGACTTGTAAATGGTGAAGATGACTCAGAATGTCTGTAAGCTGAGTGCAATTGAAGAGAAGGTGGTTCCTCATATGAGAACTTCATTTCACTTGGGTGCAGAGATGGAATTGACTCAGTCTGGGTTGGTTGCTTCATTTCCATCAGAGGATTTCAACCTTGCATTGTTTGTCTGCATTGGTTGCTCTGAAGAGTCAATGTAGTTGCTTTTAATCAGCAAAATAAGTCTGTACGCCAGGACTGTGTTTTACTGTCTCCAATTCTTACAAAATCAAAAGTACAAAAAGCAACATTGCCAGAGGATGACAGATTAAAAGATATGTAGTTTATCTTTTTAATTTATCTAGATTTCAAGCTTAGATCAAATCAAAACATCATTCATTAAGAGAAATACTGAGACAGTTTTATTTATGTATTTTTTTTTTGCAGGGTTTTGTTTGGTTTCTTTCTGACAAGTCTCTCTACTCCAGTAAAATTGCTTTTACAGAATTGAGCTTGGTTGTGATTTCCTCTGCTTCCTCGCTATTGATTTTATGGGTGAGATGTATTGAAGAAATCAGCTCAGGCTGCTTGTAAGTCCCCTGGGAGAGTCTCGCAGCCCTTCAGAGCAGAGAAGTTTGCCTCTCTGAAATTAATGACATACTCACTTTATAGACCACGTGAGTCATATGAATACCTAGTCTCGTGAATACATTTAATTCAACTGAAATGATTAATTTTTCATTTGTAAACTATCTCTTTTGACAATAATAGGGAATAATAAGAGGATAAATGACCCACTGCTAAAGTGGAATGTTTTTAGTTAATTTTCTTGTTTTCAGAGAGATGAACTCAACTATGGCCTCTGTGGGTTCCTCCCCTCTTGAAAAAAATCAGGTTTCTTTTAAAGAGCCCAAGGGGCCAACAAGAGGGTGCAGCGCTGCTCAGTCTCCCAGTTCTAATGCAGTCACTTGGGCTCATCTTCACGGACATAACTTTAGTGGCTGCCAGTGTGCGTCCTCACATCTCCATCAGCGATGGTGGACCCGGAAATTCCCCATGTCACTGTGTGCCTGCTCTTTGTCTAGCACTCATCTTTGTCCTGAGTCTTCTAACCAAACTACACCATCAACTGCACCAACACCTACAACAGCTGCCTTTGCCCTTTTTAATCTGGCAAGAAGGAAGAAATGGGCTGAAAGAAAAATAAGATTTGCAAACCTATAAGAAAAAACAAAATCAACTATAAAAATCAGGTTTTATTTTAGCTAGATAACCTCTAAAAACCCAGATTGTATTTTAACTCGGTTTTTTTCTTTTTAGAATGCGGAATATAAGCATGCTATTTAGAAGTTTCAGATACACTAAGTACATATTAAGTATATTCTAGTAAATATGTTCTTAGATATTAACCATTAGAAAAATCTACCCTTAAAATAGACAACTTTCAATTGATCTACTTTCAATACCCCTTTAAAGAGTACCTTCAAGAATCTTATTTTGGTTTTCCCTCCTCTTCTGTTCCCCCATCCTTCCCTATTTGCAGCAGGTTTATTTACATCTTTCCATTTTTTCCCTTTCTTTCTTTTCTTTTTCCCTTCCTTCTTATCCCCTTCTATCTAGTTCTCCTCTCTTTTGAATACTATCTTTTTTTTTTACATAATATCTATTATACCTCTTTGTACTTGTTTACACTTATGCTTTCTCACATCAGAGATACATCATATACAGGCACAAACTAACCATGTTGAATATGATCATTATGTATACAATGTACCAATACATGTTCTTGATCAAAAGAAATCTTATTTTCAACTATTTAGTACATATATGTACATACAATCAACGTATAGATGGAAAGAAATTCTAAAATGAGCTCAAGAAACATATGAATAGAATAATAAATATGCACCTAAAACACAAAAGTGAGCTACATTGTTTTTAGAAACTGTTATTTCTGATTATCAAAGTTTCTTTGTGAATTGAGTCATTCAAGAGGTAATGTCTAACTCATTCTATGGGACCAGCATCACCCTGAGCCAAAAACAGACAAAGATACTACCAACAAAACTGCAAATCAGTATCCTGTATGAATAATGCTACAATAATCTGCAACAAAATAGCAAATCAAATTCCATAGCACAATAAAATTATTATGAAAATGGTTATCACAACCAAGTGAAACTAATCCCAGAATTTGAGGATGTTTAAACATGAAGATCAATTATGTAATAGATCACTTCAACATAATAAAGGGAAAAAAACAGGACCGACTCGACTTAAGTAGCAAAGGCATTTGATAAATTTAATACCCTCTTATCACAAAAACACTGAAAAACAGAAGAGAGAGATGTGATCTCAACATAATCAACTACTGTTTGTACCCATAAATATAACATGTTTAGACTACAAACTACATCAAGGAAACTACGCTCATTAAAAATTCCCATAAGGAGAACTCACCTGCCAGAATTTTCTTCAGCTCTCTAAACCATACATCACAGTAGTCTTCGCTGTAATTAATAAGATCAAGTGTAGAATTCTTTAATTTATTTTGTTCCTTTTTCAAGCAGATGAAAAGTGTGATGCCTAATAAAATGCCACTTTGTTGTTTAAAAAAACAATGGCGTTTCAGTTTCACTGAAAATACGTCTTTGAGCTCAATAGAGTCTTCTTTACATAGCAGATCCAACTTGGAATCGCCTGAAAAGAAATTTAAATTTTCAGTCAAAATCATTATGCTCATATTTTAAATGTTTGAGTAATAGTTAAACCTAGAAAATCTTTATCCTTAGTATTTGCATGACTTTTCCTTTTCATCAGCCCATTTTAAATGGAAAGTTAAGGAAAAGAAAACTGAGGTCATTAGAATGAATAGAGACAGTCCCTGGCACACAAGGCATAACATTCCTTGAAGAATTTCATGAACATACACGGGGTGAACAAAATCCACAGTACGTTCAGATTTTTAAAAATTATTATAGTAATAGACACATTGCCATTAGTCCTCCTCAGAATACTCCCCCTAGCTTTGAACACATTTATCCCATCATTCTTGCTACTTTCTGAAGCAGTTCTGGACGTCCTCTTTCAGGAGTATCTTTATGAGGAAAGCTGCTGCCCGGTGGCATCAAACAGAAAGGCGGGCTCATAAGAACATTATGGTGCATCTTCATCCACCTTATTCACCAGATCTGGCACCACACGGCTTTTGGCTCTTCCTCAAAGTCAAAATGACCATGAAAAGTAAAGGCTTTGAATATATTCAAGACAACAAGGCAGCCACAACAGTGCGACTAAAGACACTCAGGAAAGAGGACTTCCGGGAACTGCTTGGCGCCAGAAGGCAAGATGACTGGCATTTATAAGTCAAATTCCCAGAGAGGAGAAGACTGCACAGAGAACGAACTCTAGATTTACAGAGTTCTTCCTAAAGCCCTCAGCTGAGTGTGAAGATGTGTGAAGCCAGGACCAAAACCACTCACACACTTAGCAAACAATACTCAGCCATCGCCACGGTGTTCCTACCAGCCGAAGTGGGAAAACACTCAAAGTCACGGCACATCCCCAGAGAGTATTCAGAAGAGTGCTGGCTCATTAATGAGTAGACTAAAGGCTGCTTTGAGTCCACCTGATAAACCTAAGAAACAAGTCTCGATACGAGTTCACTGTTTCCAAGTAACTGACAAAGCACAAGAGTATTCTTCATAATATAAAAATACCCCGCAACTCTACATGAGAATGTTCATAATATCTTTCATCCAACCCTACAAAATTAGCAACACACACACATACACACACAAAAGATCTAGCCATAATAGGAGAAAAAGTCATGAACTGAAAGAGATGCAGAAATGCCAGAGGTGCTAACGACAATAGGAGAAAAGAGACACCTTCACACAGCTTCTTTAACCCTCAAAGAGCACACAATATCATGCTTAGATTGGTGCGAGGACTTTCACAAGCTTTAGGCAATTTGTTCTGTGCTCCTGGGAAGTTTCCAACCTCTCGCAGTCATTCTACAAATCACTGAATGTAAAAGAAAGAAGCAGCATCCCTTTCCTCAGTGGTGATGGTAGTGGGAGGCGTGAGCCCAAGCGCATTTCTCAGGGCTGAAATTTCTTCAAAGGTGCAAGATTTCAGGTCCAGTTGCAATTTATTTCTGTCATCATTCAGTGAGCTAACACTCAACACCCTCGAAGTACCAATGCTACACGATTTTCTTCATATAGTTAAATATTCACAGATAATCATACCAGAGCATGTACTAATGTAGTAATTGTTATTACTACAATCAAGGATTACACTAATCAACAGTGTTCTTATTGGAGCCAAAATACTTTGAATACCTTTATAAACTGAATGATCCGCCCCATCTTCTTTTTTTTCTTGGTAGTACTGGGGATTGAACCCAGGGCTAGGCAAGCTGTTTACCACAGATTTCCAGTCCAAACCTGCCCATTTTCCACAGGTACTAATCAATTAATTTACGTTAGCACAATTGACGTTTCTTTAGTACAGCAGTTCTCAAACTACCAGTCTCAGAGGCATTTTTAAAGACTGAGAGAGCTCCAAATAACTTTTATTGGGTAGGATCGATCGATGTGTCTGTCTACTTATTATATTAGGAAATTAAATGGGAACTTTTTTTAAAGCAAAAGATACAAAACACATACTCCTGTAGGGGAAGGACGATAAACACATCCCATAGTCTCTGCAAAATTCCACCATGCCCTTGGAGAGAATGAAAGTGAGAACTGTAAATATGTTCTTAGTAATCTTTGAAAAAGTCCCCGGACCACATTCTGAAAATACTGCTCAGAGTGGTGCACACCTATCAAACTACTGCTGTGGGAAGCTGAGGCAGGAACTTCACAAATTCCAACCCAGACTGGCCAAATTAGCAATTTAGGGACACCCTGTCTTAAATTTAAAAGAAAGAAAGCGAGGGTGGAAATGTAGTACAGTGCAAAGGTCCTGGGTTCTGTTCCTAGTATAAGAAAGAAAAAGAAAGAAAATAAAACTAGAGACGGAAGGATGGAAAGATGGAATCAAGGAAGGAGGGAGGAAGGAGAAAAAGAAAATACTGCTTTAATATATTTCTTTTTTTTTTTTTTTTTTTTTTTTTTTTTTGCCAGAGTGGTGCTGGCGATCCAACTCAGGGCTTTGAGCTTGCTAGGCATGCACTCTACCACTTGAGCTAAATCCTCAACCCTGCTTTAAATATATTTTAGATGTTCCCCTTTGATCATATGATGAAGCTGTAACCTCTTAAAGACTCAATACTCTAGTTAACTAAAAATTTTGTTTCCATATTTATACTGAAAATTGTCACCAACAGACTGGTAAGAGTCCCTCTAACCTGGCTCCTTTGCTGTAACCTACAGATGTGTTTGAAAATAGCCTTTCTCATAATAGCATAGTGTTCCAAGCTCATCTGGATTTCTCTGGAAGTCCTTGTCCTTTCAGTAAAGAATATTCTATAAGCTGTCTGGTGTGGTACTATATATGAGGGAAACCAGATTTGTTCACAGTAAATCAGTACTATATTTAAACTGGTGATCATCTTACCAGTTATTAGTACCCGGTGATCAGGCAGACATATAGTTGGGGTCGCCAGAACACTTGAGCAGGGCCAGGCATACCTTAGCCTCTCCCTCTATCCTTAAGAATGAAAGGAAGCAGCTTTATCAAAGATCCTAGAAAGTCCTCACTCTGTGTACATGAGGGACTACTTAGTAAACAGTGTCCTGGGGAGTTTAAGAGAACTTGGCTTCCACGACAGTCCTGCTAGGTGTCTGCATCATATAGCTAAATGTGCACAGATAAGTTACACCTCTTTCCCACTTGAAGGAACTTGGAGATTGGGTTATAGTTCTCTATAAATTAGTCAAACCATTAATAAAGTTAAACATCTTTCCATTTATTTTTCCTTTGTGTTTCCCAAGAGTTACCTCTATAAACACTTTTCCCTATTTCTTTTTTTTTTTTACTAATTTGTAGGAGTTCTTCAAATAATCTTGAAATTAGACCCTGAGTATAAATTACACTAAATAACTTCTAGCCTAATCTTATATTGGCTATGACTCTGTCACATGTAAATTTAATTTTATATAGTCAAATATACAACAAATAAGATCACAAATGAAAGAAGAAAGGGGAGAGGGAAGAAAAAATAAACAGCCACTGAGGGAAAAAGAAAATGGAATGAAACAAACTCTTTTCACTTTTCATTTGCAGTCTCATATTCTTCCATATACATGTCCTTTACTCTGGTTAAAAAGTAATTCAATAACTACTCCAATTTACAACTCCTTATACGCTGCAAATTTAAAGATATTAACCAATAGCCAACATCACCCTTAGTAGTAAAAACCAGAATTTCCAGAAATAAGGCAAGAATGCCAACTATCACCTGCACTACTCCTAATTCTCCTAGACATTCTGGCTAATAACTGTAAGGAAAACAAAGTAAATGACAAGGACTAGTGGTAGAGGGAGAGGGACAGCTGAAGTTGTAACTTTCAACAATGTCACAATATATTTGTAAAATCTAAAAGAATCAACTTAATCATCAGACCAAATAAAAATATGCAGTAAGGAAACAAGTTATATTTATAGCCAAGAAAACAAAATAGAGATACAGAGATCCCATAGCAATTAGCACATTATACCTAGGAATAAATTAACAATGGAGAAAGAAGCCATTCAGAATTTACTGAAAGACAAAGGACTGAATAGAGATATACCGAGTTCCAAGATTACATATTTTCTATACCAGCAGTCTCATTATTAGAAACTACTTTATAATACCAACTCAATCAAAATCTCAGTGCTATTTTCTCTGATGTTGGGAGGAGCAAGGGAACCGATCAAATGATTTGCAAATTTTCTCAGAATAATAAAATATATTACATCAACTAAGAAAATATTTTAAAAGCAATGAAGGGAAGTGCATGCTCTGTCAGACATATTTTATAAAGTTACAATTAAAACATCTAGAAACAGAAAACAAATGGACCAGAGAAACATTTATATATGCTTTAACTCACAAATGTGATCATGGTGAAGAAGTTCAATGGGACATAGTGAAAGGTGATTTAAACAGATTAATCTTTTGAAAAGAAAAAGTAGGGCCCTATCTCATAATTATACACCAATATTTCCATCTTTAAAAGAAATTTATATAACCATAAATTGGAGCAGCCCTAAGCATAACAGTCAAGGAAGACATCCAGAGATCAAGGTAACAAAGAAATGATGTGATCCCTATAGAATCCTACAGACCCATTAAGAAAAGTCACAGGAAAGGTTAAAGGGACAGAAATATTCATAATACATGACAACTGCATAATCTATTTAATCAAGAAAAGTAACACTCAAATAGAAAATTACATAAAAGACCCGAGGAGGCATTTCACAAAAGAAGAAATGCAAATTGATCAATGAACATACGAAAAAGTTCAACCTAATTAGTAATCAAAGAAATGCAAATTAAAACAACAAGACACCATTTTTTGCCTTTTAGATTGGCATGAGATCAAAAATAAGGCTCACTGATGGTACAGCGAAAGGGAAGTAGTCCCAGTATCGGTGGAAATGCAAAAATGGTAACTGCTGGAGAACAAATATGTATCAAAAGATTTCAAAATGTTAATTGCAGCAATAGTTACAATAGCAAAATATCTGACGCAATATTTATGCTCTTCAAGAGAACGGCTGAATAAATCATACTTGTCTTCTGTAGTTCACAAATGAGCTCTGTGTTCTGGAAAGACAGCCAGGTTAAGAAGATAAATGAGTGGAACAAAAGCAAATTACAAACTAATCAGAGATTTGATCCCACTTTTATTAAAAGGATATTTTTAAAAAACAAAACCCAGGCAAATATATATATATATATTATATATATATATAATATATATATATAATATATATATTATATATATATATAATATATATATTATATATACACACACACACATATATAGGTTACCTTTTAAAAGAGAGGTATGAGCTTGCCTAGCAAGCACAAGGCACTGAGTTCAATCCCCAGCACCAAAAAATAAAATGAAATAAAATAAGAGAGAGGTATAAGGGGGTTGGGGATTTAGCTTGCCTAGTAAGCATGAGGCCTCAAGTTCAATCCCCAGCACCAAATAAATAAATTAATTAACAGAGAGGTATGAGTTATGAATATGAAATTAAATTTTTCTAATAAATTTCCATTATTTCTCTTCCTATAATCAGCATTACATAATTTTTTAATTGTTGAAAAGGAAAAATGCTTTAAAATATTCATGATTTTGATCCAACATTTTTACATCCAGGAATTTAGTCTAAGGAAAGCAATAATCTGCACCATTTAGCTCCAAGAAGTTTACCCAAACACTATTTGGGCAAATCATGGAAACGACCTGAAAGTATACTAAAAGTACTGGTTCTATAAAATATATTTATAAAAAGAAATGCTATAGAACAATTGAAATGTAATACTCTAAATAGAAAGGTGTCCAAAACAGCATATTTCCATTACTATTTTGTGTATATTTATTGAATATATAATGTTGGTATATTTTATATACATATAAATATGAATATGAAGGATAGAATTCAGAAAAATAATGATGTTGTGGCTAATTTTCCTTATATGAATTTCTAGTTTTTCTACAGTGAAAATATTTGTGGTAAATTGAAGAAAAATGGTTTCCTTCGCTCATCCTAAAATTGTTTCTGGTCATTTTACTTATTTTAGTTTAAAAATATCCATTCCCTAAAAATAGTAAGGGTAGGTAATATTTAATGAGCATGTACTACAGGCCAAACATCAGAAGCACATTACATATAGTACCTCATTTAATACTCGGAACAACCCTACAAAACTAGATGCTTTTTCCTAAAAGAGAAGGCACTAAAGACAGAAGTAACTGTCCACGGTCATAGCTATGGTCAGGGTCAGACCCAGGATTTGAGTCCAGTTTGGTTGATGGTAACAATGTTGAACTGGTGCAAGCTCCTTGTATAAGAAAACACATTCATGGAGCCTCTCATCTGTTTCCGAAGTTTTATATTGAGGCATAAATTAATTGCAATAAAATGTACAGATTTTAATGGTATGTGTATAGCCATGAGTTTTGTCAAATACATAAACCTATCACTATGATCTCAATAAAGACACATTTTTTCATTATTTCAGAAAGTTCCCTCAAGCCATTTCCAGTTAATCCCTTATAATCACTCTTTCGATTATCACTATAGCTTATTTTTTGCCTTTTCTAGAATGTCATATAAAGTATGTACTTTTTGTGTCTAGCTTATTTCACTCTAAAGGTTTAGATTTATTCATAGTCTCAAATACTGAATGGTATTAAAAATCATTAAAAATAAGATTACTAATGAAGAACTGTTATTTCAAAAAAACAAAAACACTACTATCTGCCTCTCTGTTGAAGACTTACTGGTCCCATCTTCACCAATCTCCACCTATTTGCTTTTCTCTTTACAATGTTTTATTATAGGTTTATTTCCCCCAGTGTTATTAAGACCAAAGTATAAGTACTGTGTATGTGTTTATGGTGTACAGAGTAATACTCCGATACACACACACACATAGTGAAATGACTAATGTGCATAGCATCCCCTTCTTTTGTGATGCGAACATTTGATATCTAATCTGCTAACGATTTTCACAGATACATTAATTACAGTCACAGTGCTACAGAAGAGATCCCAGAATTTATTCACTCTGCTGAAGTGAAACTTTGTTACCTTCTATCCAACCTCTCTCCATTGTCTCCTTCTCTCCCAGACCTGACGCAACTGCCCTTCTACTCTGACCTTCTAGCAGTCACCGGGTTTAAATCTGATTAAAGAGCAGGCGAATCTTAGTCCTTCGGAAAACTGTAAGACAGAAAATGTACAAATTAACTGAGCAACATTTCACCAGAAACTGAGGTAACCTTCAAGGAGCTAGTAAGTTAGCTTTCAACAACCAGGAGCACCCAGAATTGAAAATTCTGACACTCCCTGAATCAGTCCGAATTGTATTACCCACTTTCACAGCTTCCTATCTCTTATATTTCCTCACAGGGTAGGATCCCGGCTTTTCACATGAATGGTCTTTCTGCCAATATGACAAGAAAGAAAGAAATAGTATGGGTTGAGAATATTTAGTCTTTATTGGACACGAAAATAAGCATAATTGATTTGTGAATAATTTTTACAAATGTCTAACGATGGACAAATACTCTTCAGCATTCTATTTTTCTCGGTACAGTAGCTAATACAAATCTCTCAGCATCCAGGATCCCAATAGAAATTCTGATTGACTGTTCATTTCAGCAATGCCAGCCATGCCAGCGATGCCAACATAAAAGTAAACACACCCAGTTCTGATCACAGGATTCACTTGATCTTGGCTATAACGAATACCTAATGTGTGACGATGTGTATGATCTTACAGTAGTTTCAAGGGAAATTGTTTTCTCACTCTGCATATAGTATTCATGGATAAAACTTGTTAGAATTCTGTGAACTGGAGCTTAAAATGTTTTTATTCAAAGGCATGGACCTAAATACTGTTTACTCAGTCATCGGACAAGGTGGTGCTTTGCTTAGCTTTTGAAGTTGCTAAGCTGTGAGCTGTGGACCAGCTGCCTCCAGGGGGCAGGAACGCTGGCTTCCCAGGCCTGAAAGACAGCTGCGGAGGCCAAGGTTCCCCGGGCTGGCTGACTGAGAGCCTTCGGGCTAACCTCACGAAGGTCGGGAGATCATCTGATAGGGTAAATTGAAAACCTAAGAAGGTCATTATTTCTCCTCAACCCCCACCATGAAACACTCTTTGGATACTCTTAGAATATATACATATTTATGACAAACATGATTAAAGAGAAAAAAATAAACCATATTGTAAAAGAAGTCTATTGTTTTGGGTCTCTTAAAAAAAAATAATCAACCATTCATCTATGCTCATATTTAGTACCACTTCATGAATGACGCACTCATTTTATTTTCCAAATAAATCAGAAAAATATTTTTAATAAACTACTTATAAAAGCTGAAACTGTAGGTCTTATTTCTCTGCTTAAATTTCCTTCTACAGGGTAACTGCTCAGATTCCCATGCCAGCCTACTGTCAGATTACTGGTTTCTGCCACAAGCAAATATTTTCATAATTGTATGCAAAATGCATATTTTCATGAACACCTCAACACAGGGAGACTGTAGATTAGAAATTCAAAAAACACTACTGCCACTAACTTTGGGGCGTGTATCTTAAATATAGTCTTTTATGTTAATGCTAAAACACACCTTTAGTGGTGAAAAATATGAAGTAAAACTTCATTCATGGATTGCTATCTGATATCAGTAGATAAAAATACGGAAGTCATCTGTAGAACTCCTTCTGTAGGGCATGAAAATTAAATCCTTACAAATGATATATAACTTTGCTTGGTGGCATGTGGTTTATTATTTGTAATCTGTTGGTTCATTAGTATCATATTGGTTATAGCTAGTTTCAGAACATTAACTGTTCTCTCACATTACTTACAGAGATACTGGGGGCCATCTGTTCTTGCAAGGGATTTAAGTATACATCTATTGGATATCATGCTATTTATTTAATTCAACACCCACTTCCTATTGTTGTATTTTCTCAGAGGGAGAAAAGTCAATTTAATTACAGGGAATAAAGATAACCTCTCCTAGCAGGGTACCCTGTCACCATGAGAGCAAAGCAGGACCTGCTTAAAGTAGGTTACAGTGGCTAACAAGAAGAGCAAAACCAACAACACTTAAGAATATTTAGCAAAGGTTTAACAAAAATAGAACAGTGAACGGCACTTTTAAAAATATTACTGTAAGCCTAGGGCTTGTCTGAATCAATCTTGGCACATCTGTCTGATGCAGACCGTAAACAGGATTAGAGCTGGATTGATCTGCTTGGTGCTAATTGTGCTCACAGTTTCTGCACATGTCCACTTTTTAAAACACTGCCTGAAAAGAGGCTTGCCTGATAGACGGCCCCCACAACACAGCGCCTACTCACACCCACAGTTTATTAGATGGTTAAGCAACGTGATGGCTGACCATTTTTTTGGCTCTTCAAAATTACTTATCTAATCCCCTAATTAAAAATACAAAATTCTGTTTGAATATACCACACACTGAGATAAATCTGTGAAGCAAGGGACCAATAAATTTGAATACACTTTAATTGTAAGAAGAAAACACAATTTAATTGTTAATAATCAGGTTAAACTAGGGTTTAAACAAATAGAGCCGCTCCTATCTTTGACTGAAAACTCATCATAATGCATGACTATCTCCAAGTAGTGTGTGACATTTGTTAGCAGAAATGTTTGGGTTCCCCAATACATACATGTATCAAGAAGAAATAGTATTCTTACATAGTAAAAGAAACTAGGAAGGAAATGTTCATCTTTTCAGAGAAAAGCAGAAATTGCCAATCCAATATCCAAGTGTCACATTTTACCAGGTCAGATTTGAAATTACTTTTTAATTTCTATCTGCAATTTTTTCATTGACATTTACTCAGATACTCCTCTTGAGAATTTAAGCATTCAAGGATACACAGGTGTCTGCATGAAGTCCAAAATGAACTCAGAAACAGGCAAAAATTTAAATATTGTTTGGTATGGATTTTGAAATATAGATGGTAAAAATACTAATTTTTTATTCAGAATTACATAAAATGCCCAGAACATGAAAAGTGGTACCAACAATTTAAAACTACATGATTTGTTTAATCATAAATATCACAGGTAAAAGTGACCTATTAAAAGTGACCTAAATTAAGTGAAAATTTAGGACTTCCAATCACAGAAGTCCTCTGTCCTATACCTTTCTTCTTAATATGTAACATATTCATTTTCTAAATAGCTCAGCTACTTCTGAGAAATCAATTTTTTCCTTAAATCTTTACCACTAATAAAAGCTATTCTTTTATACAAATATTCAAGAGAAACTGGCAAACTGAATCATTTAAATGCTTAAAGTCAACCACAACACCTTCCTCAGTAGTTCTCTGTGTTGTAGTCGCACCAGGCATACAGGGTCAAGACCATTTGTAGGGCACTGAAGATGTTACCTGCTTTCCCACCACAGTGACATTTGTTCTGGTGGCATAAAATCAATAGTGGGTAAAACTGGTATTAGCGGGAATAAAGGCATTGGCATCGAATTTTACTAATAATCACTGCATTCTTCACTTCCTCAAACTCAGTTACGAAAACCAAAAGTGTAAGAGTGTCACTTTGTCCTTGATGAAGCAGTAGACTATCAGTTTTCTAAATCACACCTTTGTGTACATTCCTTTTTCACATTGTTGGTGTCGACATGGGAAGTATGTATGAAGTATTTCTGCCACAAGCAGAAGTGACAGCGCTCTTCAGGAGAAGCACTCACATCATCTGAGCTGTGGCTGACCTACCTGTTTGAGGCTGGATGCCTTTCTTACTTAAAAGATCAACCAATAAGATAGACAATAGTATCAAAACGTGACTCTTTGAGAAACAGTCTCTGGAAAACGAGCAAAGTGAGCCAAAGAAAGCAACTAAGAGTGACGTCACTAAGATTTCAGGATTTTGTAAAATTTGTACTTGCCGCAGCAAACTTGGCAGCTTCACATTCAGAGAATGTTCTGATTAGACTAGCAGAGATGTTACATTGACTTTTTAAAATACTATAAAATATAACGCATTTATATATATATGTGTGTGAATATCATGGGTAATATAAATTTTGAAGCACTATGTAATACAGTAAAGTAAATTTTCCAAATGCTCAATGCATGGTGCTATATAACCAGGCACGGGTGAGGCATCAAAGTACAAGAATGAACAATAAATATTCAAATAGTAGACTGCAAAAGTTAGCTGGAATGTTTTCAGATTCCATATTATACAATTAGCCTTCAAGAAATTAGTATTTGGAAGTTTTACTGCAGTATCAAAGGAGAATATCAGCAAGGGAAAACATTGAAGACGTTCCCTTTTCCAACTACACATTTGTGGGAAACTGGATTTACCTTATATACTTCAACCTAAATAAAATAGTAACAAAAGAGTGAATATTTTCATTGGAGAAGTCAGTTATCTTCTATTATGACAGACATTAAAGAAATTTTCAAAAATATAAAATAGAATAGCACCGCTTCTCTTTTGGCTGTTTGAGAATATAGTTATTGTAAATAAAAATATTTTCATGTTACCATATAATAAATTTATACATTTATTTTTTGCAATGCTAGGTATTAAACTCAGGGCCGTGTTGCATACTAGACAAGAGTTCTACCACTGAGCCACAGCCCAAATTCTATAATTTTTTAATTTTTATTTTTTACCAAGAACATGCATTGGTACATTGTATACTAATGATCCCACTTATGATGGTTATTTTGTACCTATACATGATGTATCTTGGTCCCCTGCCCCTTCCCACCCCTACCCTTCCATTTCCCCCTTTCCTTATTTACAGCAGGTTTATTTACATTTTTACATTTTTCCCTTTTCCCTTTCTTTCCCTTTTCCCTTCCTTCTTTTCCCCTACTAGTTCTCCTCTCTTTTGAATATTATCTTTCTTTTACCTAATATCTATTATGCCTCTTTGTCTTTATGTACACTGTGGTTTCTTATATCAGAGAAACAATTTGAAGTGTACTCATGAGTGACTGATTTATTTCACTTAAGAGTATGTTCTCAAGGTGCATCCATTTACCTATAAATGACTCTAGTTTATCCTTTTTTATGGCAGAGTAGTACTCCATTGTGTAGAAAAATGACATCTTCTTTAGCCATTCCTTAGCTGTTGGGCATTTGGGTTGTTTCCAAGACTTAGCTATGACAAATTGTGTTGCTATGAACATAGTTGTACATATATCTCTACGGTATGAGGTTTTCAATTCTTCTGGGAAGATACCAAGCAGAGGAATAGCTGGATCAAATGGAACCTCTAGATTTAATTTTTTGAGGAGTCTCCATACTGATTTCCATAGTGGTTGGACTCGTCTACATTCCCACCAACAGTGGAGAAGGGTTCCTTTTTCCTTGAAGCCCCATCAGCATTTGTTGTTGGTTGATTTCTTGATAATAGCTATTCTTTCTAGAGTGAGATGGAATCTTAGCATTGTTTTAATTTGCATCTCTCAAATGACCAGTGAGGTTGAACATTTCTTCATATGTTTATTTGCCATTTTTATTTCTTCATCTGAGAAGTGTTTATTCATTTCAGATGCCCATTTTTATATTGGGTCTTTAAATTTGGGGAGTTTGATTTTTTTTTTGAGTTCTTTATATATTCTAGATGTTAGACCCTTGTCTGAGGGACAGCTAGCCCTAAGAAATTTATGACCTCCAAACCACCACTACAAAATATTCTGAAGGATATCCTAGAAAAGGAAAAAGGAAACTACAATTACAAGAACACTAATAAAAAGAATCCCCCAGGCAAGACAAGCAGTTAAACTGAGGTGAAACACAGAACCAAGAACAGAAAAGATCTATGACAAAGATAAGTCAATACATAACAGCTGTAACCATCGATATAAATGGCCTCGACTCACCAATCAAAAGAAAGATTAGCAGAATGGATCAAGAAGCAAGATCCATCAATATGCTACATACAAGAGACACATTTAACCCAAAAGGAAATTCACAGATTAAAAATCAAAGGATGGAAAACAGTATTTTGTGAAACAGGAACTCAGAAAAAAGGAGGGGTAGCTATCCTAGTCTCGGACAAAGTGAACTTCAAACCAAGTCTGATTGACAGGGACAAAGAAGGTCATTACTTACTTCTTAAGGGAAAACTCCAAGAGGAAGAAATAACAATCATTACTATTTATGCACCAAACATCAGTGCACCTAACTATATAAAACAAATATTAAAGAACATGAAAGATCAAATAAACACTAACATAATTATAATGGGAGACTTCAATACCCCACTGTCACAAATAGACAGATTGACTAGACAAAAAATTAACAAAGAAATATTAGAACTGAATCAAATCCGTGAACAAATGGACCTAGCAGATGCCTACAGAGTGTTCCACCCCACAACAGCAGAATACACATTCTTCTCAGCTGCATATGGGACGTTCTCCAAAACAGACCACATACTAGCTCACAAAACATGTTTAAGTAAATGTAAGGGAATTGAAATTATCCCATGCATACTATTGGACCATAGTACAATAAAACTGGAATTCAATGGTAACAGAAACCAAAAAATACACATAAATGCATGGAAACTAAGTAATATCCTCCTGAACAGCGGTTGGGTCACTGAAGAAATTAAAGAAGAAATTAAGCAATTTATACAGTTAAATGATAATGACAATACCACATACTGGAACCTATGAGATACAATGAAAGCAGTGCTTCGAGGGAAATTCATTGCATTGAACTCCCACATCAAGAAAACAGAATGAGCTCAAATAAATAATTTAATGTTGACCCTCAAACATCTAAAAAAGAAGAACAAATCAAACCCAAAGCTCGTATGAGAGAGGAAATTATAAAGATTAGAGCTGAAATTAATGCAATTGAGACAAAGAAAACAATACAAAGAATCAATGAATCAAAGAGTTGGTTCTTTGAAGGAGTAAATAAAATAGACAAACCCCTAGCCACTCTTATCAAAAAAAGGAAAGAAAAGACACAAATCCATGCAATATAATTTTTAAGTATCTTTAATTTCTAACATAAAAATATCAATTGCTATAACTTATATAAATAAAACTCTTGGTAGTTTTTAATAATGTAAGAGTTTAAAAGGGTTCCAGGACCAAGAGTGTGAGAAAACCTGGTGTACTGTTTTGTAAAGACAGGCATAACCTTGAAAAAAGACAGCCTAAAGATAACATGAGTTTATATTTTCTCAATTTGGATCATATAACTGTAAAGTTTGATTATTAAATTATTATTTTTATACTATGCAACAGGTCCCTAATTATAACTGAAACATGATGAAATTAAAAATCAATTCACAATATTTTATATTCTACAGTATGACTTTATCATGCAGTGTGACTGGGTTTTAGCATCGTCTCTTCAGGAAAGTCACTTCCTGTTGGGACCACTTATTACTTGATATATTTATAAATGAAAGAGTAGGAGGGCTCTAAGAAGAGCACCAACAGAAAATGTGACCTAAATGGAGTTACTGGACTCAAATGAAGCCATGACTAGTTAAAATCTAGTCATTTCTTTGGTATTAGCACTTCAGATAGATACACAAGTTTGTACGCACAGTTCATACACCATATTTTATACCAAATGATCATTATACAGATTCCTCATGGGCCTTACAAGTAGGGTAACTGGTCTTCTCTTCTCTAGTTTTAGTAATTCACTTCAACAATATCTCCATCATTACCCTCATTTCCAATCTCTGTATCCTAGCACCTAGCTCAGTCCTTGAAACACAGGGTAGGCCTCCAATAAAAGTTTGATAGTAAATACAGTGTGTGACAATCAGATGACAGCTTAATCATACTTCACACATTTCCACCTCTGAACCTTTGTTCCTTCATTTCCAGGCAAATGGAAGCCTTTCTTAATTATAGTCTTTTCAAACATTAACCAACCATCAAAGCACATTAAGCCATTCTTGCAAAAAACATCCATTCCTGAGTCCCTCTGAGTCCTATAGCCTAGTGCTGCTTCTCGGTTGCATCAACAGCCTCCTATCAGAAGTCACTAACTTACCAAGGGTGGGAGCACAAAGGTCTTTTAAAGGCTTTTATAGACATATAAAACCCAAGTTATGTGCGTGTGTTCTTTGGATTAATTAAATGGTAGTTTAAAAGTGGCAACAGTGGGGACAGATTAAGACTAATAGTTTAAACTAAGCCAAACTGATTCTTTCATTTAGCATATTTGAATACTTAATATATTCCAGGCACTTTTACGTTTATATTAAAATGCTAATATTATTGTAACTGAACCTTTCTGTGCAACAATGAGAACAATGGATAAACAGTTCTTAATCTTGGCCTGGAACGTGCCTGACGGAGATCTAAGCCACACAGTAGCGTGTGTCATTAAGGTCTAAGGACAAGGTCCCAGTGTGGGCTTCTTACTTAGAAAAGGCCCTAACACTTCACAGACCACCAAGTCGTTTCTTCTTGGGACTTAAACATAGTCACACCTTCCTCGCGTCCCACCTCCTCCATTACAGTCAGCGGTCCCACCACCACACACTGGTCAATGTGAGGGTGTCGTACAATCCATTAGGTCTTCCACAGGGTGTCACTACTAAGACACATCAAAAGGCTGTCTACTCTACTTCTGTTCAGTTCTCCCCTCAAGATCTCACTTAATCCTACGAAGACAAGAAAAGTACTCACAATTGCTACATCAAGCCTATTGGATTTGAAATTGGTACAGGCTAATCTGTCTTGCCAGAAGGGAAGAGAACTACTGCCAGAGAGGTTACAAAAATAGTACTTTTTACTGGATTAGGACTGGTCAGAGCCAGAAAGTTCATCTGATGAGCCAAAGGAGCTAAGAACAGAACATCAGAACCCTTACCATGCAGAAAGAATTGAAAAGACTTAGTCCACCAGCCTCCAGCAGCCTCCAGGACACCGGACCTTACAAATTCACCTTCTCAAGGCCAGGGACAGAAAACTGTGAAGGAGAGATCACTGCGGGGTGGGTGGGGCAGAGGAGAGAAAGGTGAAGAGGAACTGCCAGAAGCTACATGTACTGAATGTCTAAGAGTAAACTTCCCACAAATATAAACAACTCCAGATGCTCTTAATCCTACACTTTGGGAGGCAGAGGCAGGAGGATTACAAGTTCAAACCAAGTCTTGGCAACTTGGGACTCAGTGAGACTGTGTCTCAAAATGAAAATACAAAAAGGGCTGAAGACACGGCTCACTGTGAAGGCGCTGGGTTCAGTCCCCAATTTCTCTCTCTCTCTCACACACACACACACACACACACACACACGCTCTGAAAAGTATTTGTAAATATTTAATTATTTACTTTTATTTATTCATTTCATGAGTATTTTCAGACCTAGACTTACGGGAGACAAAAGAAAAAGATAGGCAATTTTAATATAGTTTATCATACTTAAAGAAATCAACTTAATAACATCAAAAACAAAGTTCATGTTTATTTTTAATATGCTAGGCACATGGGTGATATGAGTTTTTATATCATTTCCACTATAAAAAGCCTATCATTGACGAATACAGGGTCCACCTAAAAAATGTATGTCAGGAAAAAAATAGTATGATTTTTCTTTTTTTAACAGATGGCGTTTCCCTCATATGCAGGACCCTAGAGGATGTCATATCTCAGAAAACCACTACACTGGTGGCCCTCAGATAAGAAAACGTGCTGCAATCGCAATGACCAAGGTTACCCAAGCAGCAGTTCATCATACCAATAAACGTCTGGAAGCTAATGGCCACTCCTGTGATCACCTCTTATAACCAGAGACCAAAGATGACTTGTATTAATCTCATGATGTCTCAATAAAGTCAGCATTAAAATACTCATCTATAAGTTTTTCTTTTCCTCAAACGTGTATACTTTTTTTGGCAAACGTTGTATATTTGGGGTTTTTGGTTTGTTTCAGAAACAAACCAAGTAAATGCAAAAATAGTAATTTGCTAAGAAAAAAAACCACAAGGAAGTTACTTATAAAATGTAGTCAAATTTTTAACTCTGAGTTTTTTCAGTGGGACTCAGGCAAAAATGTAAGGAGAGAACTTAAATTTCAACAAAACAAAAATTTAAGTATTAATTAAAAACTTGTCCTAATACTAATACATGCACTTCATAAATTGCTCTAATCACTTGATAACAATTTAGGGTCCCAGTTACACAAGTCATGGTACTGAACTCTATATATATAAATAATAATTTTAAAAAGCCATTTTGGAGTAAAAATTAGAGGAAGTCATTTCTTCCATGACAAAGCCTAAATTGATTCCGAGAGTCTGATATTTTAAACAGTTCAACATCTTTCATTTGGCATTTTACCTATATGGTGTTCATACCAGTGTGTTTCCGGTGAAAAACTGCTTTAGTTTCTTGTTTGTGCTTTGCTTTTCATAATTTCTACCACATAGTACGTACCATAAGAAGAGGCCAACATTAAAGAGGAAGGTTAAGAAAGTGTTACCTCATAATGTGAAAATTTTAGAGAAAATTTACACATTCTAGATCAAGCATTGTATAGATTTAGTTACACTGGGTAGCATGTAATCAACATAAAACATCCCATCGGATTACAGTGAGCCATCTTCGCCTCTGTGCTGTAATACGACTGTCAGGTTTTTTTTAGAAAGATAAATTTGATATCAATCTGATGTGACACAACTGCATCAAACCTTAATTTCACTCACAGTAAGAAGTCACAGGATTAAATAACACTGTGCAGTCTTTTAGAAAAGTTTATTGCTTCCAGATGGATTCAAGTTTCCTTTCAGCCCTGATTACATCTACTATGCACGGGGTGCCAACATTATAAAGGACAGAGGCAAAAATATCATTTGTATAGATAGCAAGGGATGGGGGCAGAGCTGTGGTTTCTAAATAGGTTCTGCCAACCAGATCTTGACTAATTTTTAAGAAATTATGATAAATACTTAATAGAAAGAAAACATAATACTATGTAAAGGTCTCAAGTAATGGCTGTTTCACAGAAAAATACGAATCTATAATAAAGGAGCCATAAAATGACACCTAGCTCACGCCGCATGCTCTCTGCCCCCATGTGGGGCTGTGCCATGTGTCACACCGCATGGGGCTCGCAACCAAGATGCCCACCTGTGCCTCCGTGGCTGAAGAGGTTCCCATTCGTGTTTCCCTAACAGGAGCACCATTGCATATTAGCCACCACAATCAGAAATAAAGACCATCAAAAGTATTGACTCCTTAAAGGCATGTTTGTAACTTTAAAGCTGAAAGCAACTTAACGCTTGTATTTATACTTTGGTTGCATATTCTTACACAGCCAAAGTTTCACTGCCACTGTAAATAATCTTCATAAATAAACTCTCCAAAACTGAGGTTCTCCTTCTGTTTGGAGAATAAAGAAAATTAGAATAGTTTTCTAACTTTTCTAATTTGAATACAGAAAATGATATCTCCTTTAATTTTTCAGAAAAAAAAACAAGTCATGACCAAAGAAAGATTTCAGTAAACAAATCAGATGTCAACTTTTTAAAATACAGTAAAACTACAGTAATACTTCTATTTTTCTCATTCTCTTAAATTTTATTTTGAAAGTATTCTTCTGGAAAAAATATACAAGTAAGTTTGATTAAACATAAACTAAAAAAAAATTACTATGTGTTCTTAAAACAGATTAGCAATTTAAATACAATTCTGGTCCCAACACTTGACAGCAGAGAAAAGTGATTAAAGTGCATAAAACCTATCTTGCTGAAGGACCATTTCAGAAAGTTCTGTAAGAATTCCTATTCATGCCCAACTTTCTTCTGTAGATTTTCAACCTAAACGTGATAAAAGATAAATAAGTTTCTCTATATAAGCGACATAAATGAATTTTGGATCATCCTTACAAAAATATTTTGCTATATTTTACTTTTAATTCTATAAGTGATGCTTAAGAGATTCATGCATTTTTCTTAATTTTAAGCAGTTTAAATTATGGCAGTATCCTTGACTGACCTATTCGAAAATGCTGGACTACACAGAGCAATCAGAAAAAGATTAATTTACACTAAAATGTGACTTAAAGTTACATGTCAAATCAATAACAGAGCAGTGAGCCAGAGTCCACCTGGTTAGGCTACAAGGCAAGTAAAGGAGATAATGGATGAGTCATCTACTGACATAAAACCCATTAAGTATTTCTGAAATTCCTAATACTAGTGTTTGAGTTAACGATCACAAATCAAATAGTACTGTTTCCAATAATGGATAACTACTCTTCGACTGGTCGCACTGTCTTCTAAATAACATACTTGAGTGACAACTGATTTGAGCTTTATTTCTTCCTTCAACAATAATTGATTGCAAGAAATTTCCACATACCAGATATGCTGTATATGGAGAGACCTTTTAAATAGAAATCTTCTGTAAGATTCAATAATCATTGAATATCAGGAAAAACAACTTAGTTCAAGTCTTTTAAGGAAAGCTCCAGGATCTTTCATATGTAATCCCCTAATCCCCAAAGCTCTGAAAACTGTACACTTTTTCTTAAGTCATTTGGCAGAAAAAATCCTGAACTGATCCCATTCTGAAGCAAAACTGGACCTGAACTGAAAATGAGATTATAAATTTGATTAATCCCATTTAGCTTGGTACTCTTAATGTTTCATTCAAAAATACTAATATTTGATTATAAAATACTACCACATCTCATATCATGTACACCCCATGTTATGTTTCTAAAATGATTAAGTATCTGACTTTTAACCCAGCTGGCTCCCAGGGCTTCTGAGCAGAGGGAAGAGTAAGTTCAAAGGCCCTGTGACCACAAACAGCAAGATGCGGCTGGTGCTAGTAAGGGAGAGGCAGAGGGACGACATGAAAATAAAAAGGCAGAAAGCCTTTTAGTCTGTAATAAGGACTTGAGATTTTTACCCTGAATGAGCAGAAGAATGATGTGATCTAATCCACAGTTTAAAAGTAGCATCTATGTGGAGAACAGACTGATGGAGAAAAGCTTAGGGAAAGATTAGTGAAGAGGACCACGCAATACCCCACGTGAGAAATGCTAGCGTCTAATACCAAGATGGTAGCAGTGATACTGCTCTGTCTTGGTTTCCAAGTGCTTTTAGCTTCGACAGCTAGAAGGATGAAGTCCCCATTTACTGAGATGGGAAAATTCACAGGAGGCATATATTTGGAGGGTGCAGGAGAAAAATTTGGGGCGTGTCGAAGAATGTAAGTTTGAGAAGTTTATTAGACCTCGAAGCTGGTATTTAACACGGCAGTTAGGAGTTCAAAGGAGAGGTCCTGACCTGAGAAATAAATTTGAAAGTCATCAGTATTTAGATATGTAGTATCTGAAGCCAGAAACTAGAGGACGTTCATCCAGAAAAAGAATGGAAATGGAGACCATTAGAGGTCAGAAGACAGACATGGGAAAGAGAGAGGAGGCCAGGAAGGAGTGGCCCAGGGGACGCTGGGGGAACCCAAAGAACAGCATCTTCTATGGTAAGTAAGTAATCAGTTACAAGAAATAGTGTGAACAACGGTCAAACTCTGCTAACAGGTCAAGCCAGGTGAGGACTGGCCTTGAGGAGTGAGCTGTGGAATGATCACAGAAAATTTAAGAAGCCAGATTAGAGAAGATTTAAAAAAGAATTAAGAAATGAAATCAATGTATAATAAATCTGGCTAGACAGCTAACGCAAGGGCAAAAAAATTAGACCGAGTATTCTACAAAGATGATCTTAACTTATCTTCATAACAGTTCTATCAGGTAGAAATTATCTTAAAGATGAGAACATGTAAATTAAGATAAATAGTTTGATGCTGATTTTACTGAGAAGGCTAGAATTTGATTTCAAGTACATCTATTACCAAAGGTTATCTTCTTTTATAACCAACAACTACCTAACAATTTACCATGAAAAATATACAAATATTGAGAAAACAGCATAGTGTTTCCAGAAAGGACACCAGTGTGGCATTAGGAGGCCTCCTATCTAGGGCTCTGCACCACTCTTTAGAGAAATACCTCAACTTTTGAGGCAGATAGCTCACCTCTAAAATAAGAGGACTAACACAGATTAATTCATTTAACAAATTTTGCTAAGTCCCTCTTTGCTAGGCACTGTAGTAGGCGTTAAAGTTGTGAACCAAAGAGGAATTTACCCTCAAGTAAGATGACAAAAACAATATTTAGTTTAATTTAACCTAATGTTTTAGCTCTAAAATACTCTAACAGTTGTTTATAAAATATTAATAGAAGAAAATTCTAAGTGCAAAGAGGTTTTGACCCATTATGTCACTGAATGCTTACTATACCGTAAATATAGGTACTGTGATTACATCCTATTTTATGTTTGAAAGAAAGCACAGAGAAGCTTAGAGTTCAAATGTCTTGCCTCTCAGTCACATAGGGAATGACAAAGTCCAAACTCTTAACAGTCCAACTCCACAAAACAATCTTTCCATCAATTCTCAGTAGTACAATGATACACTCTCATAATACCTCATTTTACTAGGGCTTAACTCTCTGTGTCTCAAATGTTACTTTTCTCAATGGGTCTCTGAATGTTCAAAGTGGGAAGCAATACAGAGTAAGAGAAGAAACAAAAGGAATAGCGATGAGAGTCATAAGCAGCCATATAAACCCATATAAACAAAACAAACAAACAATCAAGAAAGCCAATGCAGTGAAGTGACAGGAACAAAGAGGAACCTGAGAAGGCACAGAGGAAAGCAAACAGCAGCGCAGGAGGTGGTGGCTGGGGTCAGTGGCCTCGCTGGTACCACGTGCCTAATGGTCAGCAAGACCAACAGGCCTGGTCACACCAGGGATGCCCTACGAAGCAGTGCCGGCTGCTCCCTTGTCTGCACATCACCCGGACACGTCCTTTTCACAACCCTACTGAGAACCAGAACTCCCAATGACCAGATAGAGTAAATATACTCCCGAAACATTTCAGAAAGGCAATCTAGGTGTTTTCTTGTGCTTTCTGGTAGAACCACATTTAAGACAAAAGTAGTTCTTGAGAGCAGATCCTGGGGAAAGAGGTGAAATTTTTTAAAAAAATTAGAGGAAAAAGGATGCAAAGATGAGTTGCCCTGCTTCACTTTGGCGAGGATCACCTCTGATGTCCAGCAGTTCACCAGCGTCCGGAGCTTCTCTCTGCATCTCTGGCCAACACCAGGCCAGAGACAGTTTATGTTCCAGCTCTTCTAATACAGGGTGGTGATATGCAAGTAATGGGATTTTTCATTTTGAAGAATCACATGCATAGTTTGTATTTCTCCCTAGTATTCTAAAGATCATACTGCTTTATGAATTGTAGAGATAAGAAATCATCCATCAATATATAGCTTCAACATTCTAGTTTCTACAGCATGCCATGTATTATCTGACTTAAATATTGAAGATTTATGGACTATCAGACATGATTCTTTCTCTATGGTAGCTCAATATATTGGAAAATGGAATTGAGAGATATTAAAAAGCAATGAGAAGATACATTGGAAATATGAGTGAGATAAAATTACCAGAAATTGATTCGTGCACCACTGCTACCCTCATTGTCTTAGGCACAATTTTCCCCCAAACATTTTGAGAAAATTCTGCTTATATTCATCAAAAAAGGGTGTCCTATACCCTACCTACCTTGCAGAGTTCTGCACCAATGCCAACCCAGGGTGGAATGGCTAGTGTTCTGATAAGCACTAACAATCATGTAGTGTGGAATAGAAATTTGTTCACAATCACCTGGTTGCATAACTGTCAAGTTTTTCTATGGATCTTCGGTTTTATATGGACATAAAGAGACTATGCTGAAGAGCAAAGCATTTGTAGATGCTATGATGCGAGGGAACACTGACACGCTAGGTGTGACAGCCCCAAAATGCACCATTCTCCTCATTCAGCCTCTCAGCTCCTCAAAAGATGGAGAAACTGCACCATAGCAAAAGTTTGGAGGTAAAGGGGTTGCTAAAAATTTGAACCTAGATGATGGCATATCTGTAAGTTTATCATCAATGACAACAGAAATACATATCATCTAAGATACACAAAAAGATACAAAGCACAATTATTTCATAATGTTCTTAGAGTATAATTTCTTGTCCTGAAAGTTTCGTTTGTGTTCAGAATCATTTTGTGAAAAAAATGTAAATAATTCTACATTTAGATAATCTTGGTGCTAGGTGGATATGCAGACCAGGGCCCCCGACAAACTCAATCATTTACGATTCGGACATGGAAAACCAACAGAATATACTCCTGCAACTGGTAAGAGTTTTTGCAACTTTGTAGTTACACATTTAAGAAATGGTTCATACAGTGGTTCTCAAAGTGGCATCTACATCATTCTTCTATGGTGCCAACCCAAGCAGCCAGCTCTGCTTTGCTAGGGGGAGAGGGAAAATAGGGTGGATGCTGGGAGATGGCACTGCGAAGAGATCAAAAATGGCAGAAACCCCTACAGCAGGATGGTGATTGGTACAAGTAACTATGTATTTCACAGTGTTCCAGAAAGTTACGGGAATGTTTGAAGATAGATTGGTTCGTTCCTTTAAAATACTCTATTTTTAGCAGGACTTATAAAAGGGCAGTAACTTGCAAATGATATGGTCAAAAGCCCCAGAATCAATATATTGAATTTGGAATCACAGAAACCTTTTCCAAAAGGCTATGGAAAGAACTTTCAAATATAGAAATTAAGAGTTTTCATCTTCTTTAAGGGGACCAGTAAGTTAAAGTTTACTCAAGTTCATTTTCCCCTAATGTATTTTAGAATTGTATTATTTTTCCAATACGTGCAAGCAGTTACTGCCTACACAAGATTATTATAATCTAGACCAAGTAATTACTGCTGAGATCAGCAAGTTAATGCCCTTTGTTTGCCAAATTTTTGTTTTCCTAAGAACCAATTCCACTCTATAAAGACGTGTTTCCAGGATACATATAATTATGCTGGGGATAACATCTGTTGCTTTGCGTTTTCAGAGCCTTACAAAACCAAGATAAGGACAGGCTTCTATCTCTACTTTAGGGGGAATGGCTGAGGTAGTAAAAGCTTAAATACTCAGATGATTAGAAAAAGCAGTGTTTATCAAAAGTAAAAGCTAAGACTATTTCCAAATATAATGACCTCATTTGAAATTGTATTAAAGTTATGTTTTAACAAGATTATTAGATCATTTTTCAATATTGTGACTCAGTAATTCTGAAAATTTTCTTCCTGTGAGTTTATGTGAGAATCTTAGTGCCTTCTCTTTTTCAGTTACCTTTCAGAAGGGATCACCTGATAATAAAGGGCAATCACTTACAATCAAGGACAGGACAGAAAATAGTGGTGGGCTCTTTTCTGTATTTTACTCGTTGAGAGCACAGCAGATTTAGATAGCAGTGCAAGGCTGCAGGTGTAAGTGCAGGTCAGCTTTCTGATTGTACTCTAAAGTAAACTGCTCAGATTTAAGAAAGCAGAGCACTATCGACCTAAGTCCCTTCTCTGCATGGCCTTAAGTTTGCCCTCAACGGTCTGGCAGTCCTAAGCACTCTCAACATTTGGGCGATTATTTATTGGCAAGACTTACCAAGAAGGTATGGAGGTAAGGAAACATTGATTTTAGTACCAAAATATGAAAGCAGCACATAATTAATACGAAGAGAAATCAAGAGTAATCTGTCCCCAGTACTAGTAATAATAGACAAAATTATAGCTATGAGCTTACCATATTTTTTGAAAACTTTATGAGAAAGACAAGCAAACTCATAACAATGTTCACGGTATTTAACGTATTGCACTACTTTGAAAGCTGGTACTGCTGGTTTTTCTTCAGTCTACCTGGTTTCACAGAAATTTAGAGTTGAGGAAACCTCTATAAAATTGAAAAGTTAACCCATCTTCTGAAATCATTTTCTATGCTTTATCTCAGGTGACTGTCCTAACAATTCTTATTTCTTGGTGTTTTATATAATTTTTAATACATTGACCACACTATCAATAGGCTTTTAGAAAGCCTCACCCCACTGTTAACAGAAATCTGGGCGAGGAGTAAAACCCACTTTCAGCATTGGCAAAGATTTAACTAAAGGAGTATTGTAGTAAACTCATTTATTATGGATTAAACTGTATTCCCCCAAATTCTTATGTTAAAGCCCTAACCCTTAGTGTGACTTGTATTTAAAGATAGCACCTCTAAGGGGGTAACTGATGTTAAATGATGTCATAAGAGTGGGACCCTAGTCCAACAGGAATGACATCCTTCGAAGAGGTAATCAGATTTCCACACAGGCGCACAGTCGAGGCCACCTGAAGACACAGCCGGCTGCAAGCCAGGAAGAGTCCTCAACAGAAACCAACTGGGAGAGCACCCTGACGCTGGGCTTCCAGCCTCCCAAAGTACAAGAAAATTAGTTTCAGTTGTTGAAGCCGCCAGTCTGGGTTATTTTGTGACAACAGTCCTAGATGACTCATAAACTCTCCTTGTCTTCAGTTTCTTCTTTAGCATCTCTGGGTTTCTTCACTAAGTGATCTATTGGCTTGTCATCATATCAAGGAAAACATGGCAAAAAGGGACACTGACCATTTCCCTTTTATTCACATCTGTGTTCCAGCATTTCCAAATGTAAACACTAAATGATCGCTTCATTTGTTATTAATTAGAATGCTGGAGTTATATTGGAAAACCACTAAATTGTATTTGGTGGCAAGTCACCAAGCTATCAAGGGATGTGATACAGTCTAGAGCAGCAGATAAAGACAACTGAGAGCTTTGTGTAAGATTTAAAGTATCCTTTACAATATTTCTCACATTCCTTGGTCACATCACAAACCTCTCAAAAGTCCTTGATATTTTCCTCCTGGATTTCTACCAGCTCTTCAACAATCCTGTGTTGGAAAGAACCAGTGCCTTTTTCACCTTTCAAATTCAAAACACCCAACACAGCTATGAATGAAAAGTTACGAGTTAAGACTAAGTGGCAAAATGGGTTAGTTTGAAAAAGGACATCAAAGCCCAGAAGTGACCAAGTAGAAAAGTGGACTTTCAGTCACCCCATGTTGCACTTCCCATCCCCCCAATAATGCTACTCCTGGTACAGCCTTTTCCTTGGGAGCTCAAATTCTGCCTTGAGGGACTGAAAGGAAGGTTTTTAGGTCCCATATGGAGGAAGACTTAGCCTCAAGCAAAGCATGGTAAGCCTCCTCCTCACCACCCACTCTGATGGGCTCACACATTGATCTAAGAGTCTCATAAAAGGGCTCTGCAATGTGGAAAGAAAAAGGGAAGGAAAGGGGCCTGGAGTTTATTCTACAAGTTTTTCCTAGAAGTAACAGCACTGCGTACTTAGATTTTGCTTTGCCCCATACCCTTTTAACCCTAACCACTTTTAAATTAAATCATCTTCAGACATTAAAATACCTTTTAACAAAGGCATTTATCTGAAATGAGAAACATAAAGTACTAAATATTTTGAGGGTAGCATTAAATAAAATTATTTGACTGAGTTTTATATTTTTAATAATTTATTGCAAAAATAAATACATTGCCATTTTAAAAGTGTTTCTGCAGCTCTGCCGCCCTTAAGTAACTTTTGTCTTTGAGTTTCCCAAATCCAAAATAAATTCTTGATCTTATTTTACTTCTATATCATTATCCATAAACTCTGAGAGGCATTATTAAAATTCAGTGGGTAAGAGAACTTTTTAATTTGGAAATATATCTTATCATAAGTCACTACTAGATTTATTCTCATATTCAGGGACTAGACAAAGGAAAGAAATCCAATTATTTAAGACAGTAATCCCTTAACACTGGGATTTTGTTTTAATTACAAAGAGTGTGTCTTATTAAAAACAAAACAAAGCCTTGTCCTTTAAGGGAAAAACCTAATGTTTCTCTAGTGAACATGCATGTGAGATTTCCTAAAGAACGCTTAAACAAATTAATTTTGCTATTATTCAATTTCTCATGATATAACTGACTTTTTTAAAAGAGCATCAAGTAAACAATTATGGGCCCACCTGTTCAGGGTATCATACAAGGCACCACACAAACTTCATGGAAATGTATTTCTAGTTCCCCCACCCTCATGATAGTACATAAAAATCTACTAGAAACTAAAAACAAAAAATATAAGGAGTAGTAACTATCAAATAAAAATTGTTACAAAATAACCATGTTGATTATGATCATTATGTATGCAATGTACCAATACATGTTCTTGGTAAAAAATAATAAAAAAAAAAATTTAAAAAAAAATTGTTAAATAGTTTTTTATGTTTCAAACATTTCTCCAGATATACCCAGGCTCCGAAAACGCTCTGCATGCATGCCCCCCCCCCAGTCTGGGGCTCCTCCGGGGCCCTGGATGGAGAAGGAAGGACAGAAGGCTCCATCTCTGACAAAGTAAATGGCCTGCTCTACAAGATGCAAGAAAACTCACCGGGGACTTCCCTTATTTGGTCCTGCTCCAGTTGTACAGAGGGAAACTAAACCACAATTTGGGGAAATTATATACCCCTTTGGATCCAGCCACTTAAATGGTTGAATGTTGGGCCCAGAGGGTTGAGGCGTCTCTCTCTTTCTCCAGGGACAAAGAAGCCCCTTGTTCTCCAATTTCAGGCCCGAATGAAAAGCTGCTTAGGCACCATGCACAGCCTCACTTGGGTTTTAGCAACTAAAGCTTTCAGCGATCCCGTCACCACGAATGGTAGAGTTGAGGTTTGGAGCCAAAGACATCAGAAGCCAAAGCTGAGGTACCGGAGGCCCGGCACCTAAGGTAACTGGCAAAAATCACGGCTCGGCTTCGGCCAAGCGGTGCAAGCAGGGAGACAGAAGGTAGTCCTAATGACATAATCCACCCAAGGGACAGAAGGGGACTGGGAGCAGCCCGGGTGGCTGAGGGACGTGGAGATGGAGATCATGACATGTGTGGAGTCAGAGGGAGGCTGATGGCTGGGCACCAAACACACAAACGTAGAGATAAGAGCTCCCTGTTCTGGTGAGTTTAACAATACAGGAATATACTGCAGTTAAGGGCTGTACCACTTTATCGTATTTCTTTTTTGGGGTTTAGGGTTAGTATTAAGTATGTATGTAATAATTTCACTGCTGACATCCTCTAATAAAATAAAAGTGGAAGAATTATTCATTTTCCACTAGAAAACACAGAAAAATATTGCTACTCATCGTACATTTTTGCTTTTCATTTAATTGATATTCCAGATTCGTCTAAACACTATGAATTTTAAAAAATACTTATTTTTCTTCTGTATCAGGGATTGAACTCAGGGCCTTTGCACTGAGCTGTGTCTCCAGCTCTTATTTTTTTTATTTTGAGACAGGGTCTCACCAAGTCGCTAAGTTGCCCAGGCGGGGCTAAAACTCATGCTCCTCCGGCCTCGGTCTCCCAGATTACAGGTGTGTGCTACCACACCCAGTTATAATACTTTTGTAAACTAACCAGCTATATATAGAACAATGTAAGGGAAATTAAGAGGAAAGTAGATGAAAGGAAATGCCAGACAAAGTAAATCCTCGATTATTGCTGCTGCTGATCAACCTCATAACAGAACGAGTACAAGAGAGACTCCAACTATAAAATAACTAGCAGTTTCTCCATCTACAGATTTCTCTAGTTTCCAAAAAGCAAAGACTTCATAGCCTTACAGAAAGTTCACTTCTGTTTTCCTTGCCTATCCTTATATGCCCAACAAAGACACTAAGAAAGATTAGCAAGTAGCCCAGAATGTGAACCAATTAATGATATAACACAAATACTACATGTTTTTATTAAATACAAAGAATAATTTCAGATTCAATAGAAAGCAATTTTGAACTTAAAATTTGGGATCCTAAAGGAGCCATTAAAAGAGCATATTTCTATTTTAAAATATCAAAGAAGTTAAAAGTCACAAAAAGGCATTTTTAATCTAACATGTACAAGTAGCCTCAGTTTCTTTTTCAGTTACGCTATAAAACCACTGTCTCAATATTGTCAGCTAACGTTAACAGCATGAAATTCAGGAAAGGAACCGAACCTAGTGGAAAATTGTAGATTCACATTGAAAAAGTGACTGACAAGTCAGTCTAAAAAAGAAACAGTAGATACCACCACAAAACTAGCAGATGTTTCTCGGGGTCATTTGTACAAAAACATAAGCATATGTTAAAGAAACTTGACACTATCATGGAATCAGTTGGTGTCTAAAATAATAGCAGTGCCTTATGGTAATACGGTAATATCCATATCAAATGCACAACACATTATGCGGCAACAGTCTGAGCAGACAAAAGAGCATCACTAGAGGCAGTAATGGCCAGAGCTTTCACTAGGGTGAAGAAATAAAATTAGGAGGCTGTGTCCAGAACAAAATACTATTTGACAGTAAACTGAACATGAGAGTTTGAATTTTCAGAGTTTGCATTTAACTGACCTTATTCCGACTACTGTAAGACAGAACACTAACCAAGAAAGAATATCAAAATTTTTAGGGAGACTACTGAATTTTTTTTTAGTTTGCCCAAGAATAATCATGAAGATAATAGTTATTCTCAAAGCCAATGATAACACTTGATTAGTTTTGAATACAAACAAAAATTCACTTCAACATCAAAGGTTTCATCCTGGTCTCCTATGGCAACTAGTTAAGCAATAGGTAACTTGTGAATCACTTTAATGCAAAGTAGCACACAACATAGTAAGTATGTTACCACCTTTAATCTCAGGAGACTATGATCTTCTATAGTATTTCCCTGGAACTAGACACATCACCCAAAAGAAGGTAATGTACACAATGTATATTAATGAAATGTTATTGACTGAAGGTCTTGGTAAAATCAAAGCCACAAGGCGTTCCATGGCTTTCCATACTAATTGTTGGGACTCATGTTATAAACATAAAAGATTTCAATGTTCATATTTTCCAAGATTTGGTTGGAAAAATTGGCACATACCTAACAATGTACTCAACTACGTTGACGATGTCAGAGAAAATAAAGCTCACCCATAAGATATTTACTGGTTTTCAAGATGTTTCTAAGCAGCAGTAGGTTTGGTTCTAATGTAAAACATTCAAACAATGAAATTGACTTTTAAATAAAAAATGTTTCTATTTTATTAAAAAAGCTTCCTGTAAATATTCAGATGTTAAATGTAAGTGGGCTATGGCTTTTAAAATATATTACATCACCAAGATTTTAACTGTAGTGAATTTTTGTCTGTATTATAAAAACCACAAGACATATACTACCACTCCTCTACACTTTCAAAACACGAAAACATACTTAAAATATGAGAAAACCAATACATGCTCACAGTTGTTCAATTGTATTGATTTTATTCCTCCTGCACAGATGGATACTAAAAAGTGCTTTGAATTATGCGTTTATATCATTAAGTAAACTTGGAAACTTAATTTGCGGTAAATACTAATTATTTCCATTAGATGAAAAATACTAACATGGATATTTTACGTAAATAAAGTCTTGTAAGTTTAAAATGATAAAAAGTTATTTTCTACATATAGCAATAGACATATTTACAAATTACTACTTCATGAACGTTTTACTTTTTTGATAATACTTAAATATTAAGAATGTACAAAGATCATACTTATCAACACTTAATGAGTAACATTTTCTGAAAGAGAAAGCTTTAAACTATGCTTAATTTTAAGCAACTTGTATTCTAATAAGAAACAGGATACAGCAGGTGAAAGCCTGAGGCTCACAGAAAACACAGATCTTAGTCTTGATGGGGTTCAATCCACACTGCTTCAGGAGCAAGTTCTCTGAATTATGCATTTTTCAAGGTATGTCCATCCTGTTGGACATTTTGCTAGTTGCTGGCATGTCTGATGCTAAGGCTTGGTGGAATACATTTCAAGTAAGAGCTTGCATATTGTTGATTGGAGAATTTTGACAGGGTTTACTATCCATGCTATTGTCCAAGCTGAAAAGTCTCTGTATTGCCATTGTTTCGTTTCTTTTCCTCAAGTGCCACACTCTTCAAATTCTGTCTCTACCAATATCCCTTCCATCCACCCTCACCTCTCCATTCTCCCTGCCACTCCAACCATGTCACACTCTTCTGGTATACAGCCGGCTCTGGGAACCTCAGTGTGAAGCCCACTGATGATCTATTTGGCCGCCACTCCACAACTGCTTTTCTAAAACCTCAAGTCATTTAGAATAAAAAGAGCACTTGATTTTAATTAACACTCTTTTTCACCTTATTTATTCAACCCTCAGGTTCAGACAACTTCTGAGAGCCCTACTTACTAATCACAAACCACCTCTCTCCCCAATCCCTCACAAAGGTATCCACATAGGGCAAAGCATGCTGACCTGAGTTTTGTTTGTGGTTGTTTTTGTTTTCAAAGTATTACTCTTGAAACAGTTTCCTTAGTCCTTTGCTTATGTTGCTAATTCTAAAGCAGAATTCAGGGCCCACATTCAAATTTAGCCTCACATCCCTCTGCTGCTTTCCTTCTGCCCACTTAATAGCATTATTTTTTCCACTTTATTTTTCCAGTCATTTATAATCCACTGTAAATAATATCTCAATTGTATGAAAAAAATAGGTCACACAGTTATTCTTTCACTGATACATCTTCCTGTAGACTGAATGCTTTGACATAGAAACTATGTCAAACTGATTTACATTATCCCTGGAACCTGTCAGAGATCCCAGAACATAACAGGTGATTCCAAAATGTTCAGAGGAAGAAACTAAAAACACAAACAATTTAATAAGAAAAATACAAAACTATGCTGTGATAGTATTGCTCTCCTGATTTGATTTTTAAAAGTTGGACAGTGTACTCTTTTAAAAAAAATTTTCAAGAAACAGATTCCCTTACCCAATGATGATAGTAAACCGGCACAATCCTTTTGAGGGAACTTGGTACTTCTAAGCAGCATTATATAGGCATTTAATGTTTGACTTAATAATTCCTTTTCTAGGAACCTATCTCAAAAGTATACTTCGAGAAAGGCAGAAGGAAACGTAAGGTCCTTCTATTACTTATACAACTATCTTCAATAGCAGAAATAACTAGAAACAACCCAAGCTCTTCGACAAGGAAGGAGCCACTTCTGTACAATCTAGTGTACACTGAATTGCTGTGCATATGTAAAAGGAAATGACAACCATCAGTACACAGCGCTACAGGGTGATCTTCTAGGTAGGTATTAATTGGAAAAGACATGGAGATGGAAAAATGATGTATACTGCCATACATTTAAGAGAATAGAGTAATAGAAACATATGCTTATATTTTAAAAAATTAAAGAATAAATTACAAAACTTGAAAACACCAATAACCTTACCTGTCACAGGAAAGAAGGAAAAAGGCCACAGCGAGATAGACAAAAGTTGTACGGCTCAGAATGCAGTTTGGATTTAGTCGAATGTTTACATTTCAGTTTGAACCACATAAATATTTACACATATTTTACAGGATTGTAAAACAAAATTGGATTTTAAGAAAGCAATGCCAAAAAAATCAAAAACAAATTGAGACTATTTTATGTATCAAATTGAAGCTATTTAACTTCAGACAGGAATTATGCAAGTGTTTTTAAAACAGTAATTTGCCAGGCGTGGTGGGCACACCTGTAATCCCGGCACTTAGAAGGCTGAGGGAGGACTGTCACAAGTTCAAACCAGCCAGGGCTACATAGTGAGTTGGAGGCCGGCCTGGGCTACACACTGAGATGCTGTCTCAAACAAACAAGAAAATAGCCAGAGTTATTTGACTATACTTCCGTAGTAATATATGCTCTATGAACAACAACAAAAAAATTTGCAGAACTTTTAAAATGATTTTCAGTAATTATACTGTTAATGGTAGACTTTCAGTGTTATAATTCTACCATGTACACACATATGCAATGCAGGATAAAGAAAATGAGTAATGATACTGCTGTAGTTAGGAATCAGGAATTTAGGATTAGGAGAAAGGACTCACAGAAAAAAAAAGGCTTTAGGCCTGAATTGAATTCAAAGTATCAGTCCAATGTCATGATGTATTTTCTCTTTAAAAGCATAACACTTAAGAGTACGGTCTCAAAATGCATCCATTTACCTAGGACTATCTCAAGCTTATCATTCTTTATGGCAGAGTAGTACTCCATTGTATTAAAAAAAACTACATTTTCTTTACCTATTCTGCTATTGATGGGCATATGGGCTGTTTCCAAGATTTAGCTATTACAAACTGTGCTGCTATAAACATGGGTGTGCATATATCGCTGCGCTATGATGCCTTTAATTCTTTTGGGAAGATACCAAGAAGGGGAATAGCTGGGTCAAATGGAACCTCTAGTCCTAGCTCCCTGAGGAATCTCCACACTGATTTCCATAGTGGTTGCACCAGTCTACACTCCCGCCAACAGTGGAGAAGGGTTCCTTTTTCTCCACAGCCCCTCCAGCATTTGTTATTGGCTGATTTGTTGATAATAGCCATTCTTTGTGGAGTGAGGTGGAATCTCAGGGTTGTTTTAATTTGCATCTCTCTACCGCACTGTTTCTCTGGTGTGAGAAACTGAAAGTGTAAATAAAGACTAAAATGTATTATATTGGGAAAGGGAAGAAAATGTCCAAATGGGAAAGGGAACAAGGGAGGGGGAAAGGAACAGAGGACAAGAGAAATAAGGAATGGAAGGAAAAAATGGAAACAAAGCTTTTGTAAATAGGGAGGGAGGAGGGGGTGAGGGGAGGGGAAATGGGAAAAAAAGAAGCAACAAGCTATGTCATGTACAGGTGCAAATCCCCTATGAGGAATATTATCACTATGTACATCTAAAATGTACCATTAAAATTAAAAAAAAAAAAGCAAAACAAAACTACATCAAAAAATCTCAACAAGCTTCCGAGCTTTGCTCTCTGAAAAACGTAGGTAACAAGGGCCAGTAGTAGAAACGTCAGTGATAGGCACGCTTAGTGCTCACATTGCGGCTTCCGACGCCTCTAGTCAAGAAGGAAGCAGCGACCCAGCCGACTCCAGGTGCCAGGCACGAAGTGTTCCATGTGAGCCTGAGTGCTCCACCATCCCAGAAACAAGGAAGCTGTCAGAGCCAGCTGAAGCAAGGACAACAAGACCCAGCAATCAAATTGAAGATGCTCCCATCCAGCTACAATTCTGAATTTGGACAAGCTTGAAAACCAGTAATAATACTCACTGCTGTGAGCTGAAACAGTGTATTCAATGAGTTTACGTCTTTGAATTCATAACAACAACGCACCTCATAGATCGCTGCTGGAGTCCTCACTTGAGGAGGACCTCGCATTGTGCTGCAAGGAACTAACAGCCTCCAGACCCTGGTGGCCTCGAGACCCACCTCCCCTTCAGAGCTCAGGTCACACCCATCCCAGGCAAGACCTAGCGCGGGACTGAACACAGCCAGGGTTTGGCCATTTCTGACCAAGGAAAGATTTCTAATGGGTAGTCTTCCTCCGGGCTCTGCAAGGTAAGTGAAGACTGGCAGATCCGCACTGTGGCCCGAGAGTCCCCCTTCCCCAGCCTGCTTCATCTTCCTCATGGGGAATTCTCACACTCATGGCTGATATGAAGGCTATCCCTACCCAATCCACTGCCCCAATCCACTGTTATGGAAAACAATGAGTAAAAGAACTCAGTTTGTTCAAAAAAATAAATAAGAGAGGGTGCCGCACCATCAGTCAGTTACAAAATTTAAAAGACATAGCAACCAACTACAACAAGGACCTTATTTCAATATTAACTTAATAAAGAGAAACTATCAGGGGAGTCCAAACACTAACTAAATATTTAAAGACATAAAGGATTATATTAAATTAGAAGAATGGTATTGTGATTATACTTTTTAATCTGTATCTCCTAGAGACACATTGATATGTTCATAGATGAAATTATATACTTAATAATTGCTTCCAATAATTCCAAGGAGAGAAGATAAAGGGGTAGGGAATAGGTAAAACAAACACTGGGGCACATGTGATGGTTTCCATAAAAGAAATTTGTTAAAAACTCCCAATCGTCTTATTTATTTCACCTACTCAGAAATTGTAAGTAGACAGAGAAGTGGAATAGTCTATGTTTGGTGAAACTGTGCCAAACGCCAACACAAGTCAGATGATACTATTTTAAAGGGTTCTGATTTTGGTTTAGAGACCATGCTGTGCACTGTCACTACCTGGGGCACCAGACAGACTCCAGAAGCCATCAAGGTGGGTCTTTGCTTGCCTGAGAAAGCAGCGTAACCTAATGGGTACCATGCAGGCTCTCTGGTCAGACTGTAAGGTTTTGAATTCCAGCAACCCCATTACTACTGTGATCTTGGGCAAGTTATTTAAGCCCTCTGGGCTTCAGTGATAAAAATCCTACCCGGGCTACACAGTCTTGTCCAGGAAAGTGAAACGAGGTAAGATGCTCAGCACAGGACCTGGCGGAGTAAACACCAATATGAGTTCCCTATTTCCAGGCAAGCACTGGCGCAGGCATGCAGCAGCAGAGGTAGTTCCCACAGCACCCGTTCTGAGGAGAGTCCTAGAATGTACACGGGAATTCCCTTGCACCAGCTGGTGCGTTATTTTAGACTTATCCCCGGGCTTACCATAAGTCCAGAGCACTATGCCAATGACGAAAAAAAGGAAAAACAAAACAAAGCTTACCATTTTAATTATTTTTATTTTTTGTAATATCTACCTGCTTACTTGCCGTCTACCTCTGGATTCACTTATCATACAGAGGATCCTCAACTTCTGGTTCATATGCCAGAAGTTAGCACAAGGTTCACTTTCCTGCAACTCCGATCCCCTCCCCTCCTTCTTTCTCCTTCATTTTCTTCTGCACATACTGATTTTGTGAAACGAGTTTTTTCTCTTTGCTTACTACACACACACACACACACACACACACACACACACACACATACACACACGTGCACACAGAACTCATGCTCAACATCTATCACCCTATTACTGTCCCAGAATTTCTAAAACTTGGACAGGAATTTAGTCATATAGCAGGTCTTAGAGATGTCTATTTCTAAAACTTTGTGGACTTACTGTCCAAAGCAGACATCTAATAACCTATTTAAAAAATAGGCAAAGTGTAATAATAAGTAACAAGGTTCTAATGAGTATTCTAAAACTGAGGTCACAGACTCAATGTCAGTTGTAGCTACATTCCTGGTCTTTTAAAAAAGGATGGTCCACTTTCCTGGATTATACAGGGCACAGAAATGCTGAGTGCAAGCAACAGTATCTTCCTGCATACCTGACTGCTCTGTTCTCCGTATCTACTCCCTTGGCTCTTTTATCCTTAACTTTGCTAAGTTTCTATTTCTGCAACTCACTTTAGGATCTCTTGCTTTGGACGGTCCCAAGAGGATGCTGACCTTGGCCCAGCCCATCTGACTCACTTGTGTGCCCCTTGGCACGCCCCTTTCACATTGGGACACCTTCAGGTCTCATGGGGGATAGGGAGAGAGCAGAGAAAAAGGGCACACAAAAGCAAATGTTTTAAAAAGTACTTGCTTTTGGATGGTACCATGTGGTTGTAGCAAATTCAGAAATAACATTAGTCTGCAGACTTTCCTGAGATCAGTGGACACCAGGTAGGGTAGTGACCATTTCAAACATGCTACTCTTTAAAGAAACAAAATGTTTGCCAGATTTCAGTTCAAGGGACAAATAATAACTATGAATAACAAAAAGTATACACGAAGACTTCAACTTTACTACCAGCCAATAAATGCACAAATAATAATACAAACTTTTTTGTATCTACATATTTTAAAGAGATTTGTCACTTGGCATTCCTGAACTCAATTATTTATCTATAAGTAGACTGCCTAAATTGTATCAGTTCTACACAGAGTTAATTGTTTAAAATGATAACCTCAAAAATAAATCAATAAAATAAAATAAGAACCTCCCTTTCTATGTAAAATAAAGAGTAAAACTAAAGCCTAGGAAGAGAGGAAAAGGGAAATAATTTTCTTTTTTTGCTTGACTTCAGGTGAGTCTCACACAATTGGCAAGGGCTCTAACCACTTAGCTACACTCCCTAGTCCAGAAATAAACATTTTTCATCTCTTTGTGGGTTAGAACTCTATTACCTAATGCAGCTGCCACTAGCCAAATTAATTAAAATTAAATATCCTTAAAAGTTCAGTTCTTCGCACACACTAGCCGTACTCCTAGCACTCAATTGTCACAGGTAGCTGGCGGCAGCTATGCAGGATAGCTCAGGTACAGAGCACTCTGTCTTTGCAGAAAGTCTAACTAGCAGGTGTAGAGGGACCATTCTGCATTGGCTTTTCTGTGAGGACCCGTTTGCCTTACAAAACATCAAAATATTTGAGAACATGTCTATAGTAAATAGACTTGTCAAAGACTTAAAAACTGTGCAAACAGATAATCCATGCAGTTAGCAGACAAACACGAATCTTTAAACCATCTTTAAAAAATTCCTTTGAATTTGACAGCTTTGGGACATACAATTTCTTTTAAAAGAGGCACTTTCATATTAACGTGTAGACTGATGAATCAAAGCATCATGTCTCACTGAGTAATTAGCCCTTTAATAATTCACACGAGTAATAGGTCATTTTGGGGGTTAACCCCTGCTTCCATTATTTCTGACCACAGGGTCCGCTGACAGATGTCTCACTTTGGATGTACACAACAGAACGCCGGGTATCTGTTTCACGTACATCTGTTCCCAAACAGCTTAGGCAGATTAACACTTAGAATACTCTCCACTCTGCTGAGTCTCACATAATCACTGACTCTTGTTGTTTTCAAATTGGTGTTTTTTTCACATTTTTCCACATTACCTTGCATCCTGCTAAGTTTCCAGTAAGTAGATGGCTGTATAAACTTAATCAAGAAATTAATTTTGATTTTCTTACATGGGTAAGAAACACTTTCAAGATCATTATTTTGAGACCAAGCTTCTTCAGATTTTCTGGTCATCACTCTAATTTGGCTAAGCTCAGAGTTGTAATGGGAACAGATTTTTTTTGCAAAAATCCTATCATGAAATTGTGCAACCTGAGATAAGTGTATGAAGAGCTGTAAACCATAAGATCTGAAACACTCATTTGATTTTCTATAATTTGGGAAATATAATATTCTAATGTGCAAATATACAAAATCTTTGCTCAGAAGTTTGAAAGAGACTTCAGGAAGACGAAATAGAAAAAAGAAAGAGCTAGTTCCTTTGTCTGTCATGAAAAAACTGATTACAACGAGCCTTGACTCTTTTCCAGGCAATGGTTTCTTCTCTTCCAAGCCAGGCTCTGTGAAGAGGCAATTGCCTTGCTCTCCTCGGTGTGCCCTGACGATGAAGGAATCAGAGGGCCTGCAGCTCCCACGTGCCTCTTCTAATGAGAAGTTCATTAGTGCTGCAAAGCCTCTGCTCTAAAACTCAACACCCTACACACGCACCAGAAGGTGGACCCCAATGACCGCTCAATCCTGACGCAGATTTCTTCCATTTGACAAAAATGCCCGGTTTTTACTTTAAAATGCAACTTCACAGGTGGTCGGATCGGCAGTATTTAGACACAATATATGGGATAGAAATCCTTCATTTTGCAGCTGAATAGGCTGTTACAGGGTTTAAGAGATTTGCCCAAGTCAGTCGCACACCTTGCTGTTGGCAAAGACAGATCTCAGGGCCCTGGGTGGCCACTCGAGATGGGAGCATATCAGAGACAGCTGCGGGGGGAGGGACCCTGCCGGTAGTGCTTCTTCATGCTTCATAGTACTGTCCTTCGGTGACCTTTATTTGGTAATTACATTAATAATCTGCATCGTTACGAAAGCAGAATATTGGCGATCTTATGCAGCGATTGTGGGAACTGTCGAAATTTGGCGTCGGCAAAGCCTAGACAAGCACAGAAATGTGTACAGTATCTGTCAGTCCCTCCAGGACCCTCACTGCACTTCAGAAGACTGAGGAAGAGTGAAGGAGACACACGTATGCAACATAAGACAGCACTATGGGCCTCTAACTTGTGTCAGGAACCCCAATGGAGCATTCTTAAATGCACTTAAGTATCGGCTTAGTATTGTCTAACCCCACCTGTCAGTATGTTTTCCCTCTGTACTACTTGTTTTATGGGAAACAGATAAAAACTTATCCACTCACACAAGACAGTATACATGTTCCACTCTGGAATGGATGAAACTGCTTGTGTCTTCCGCATCGATGTGACATTTCAAATAAAAGCTTACCTCTTGATAAGCACATGTTCCAGGAGTTTGTCCTTGGCCGAGATCGAAAACCGTGCAACAGGTGATCAGTGACATTTGAAAGTGTGAACTCTGAACACATCTGACACTGTAATAGCACAAGCACACTGTGAGATACGCAGAAGACTTTGTGGCTCTGCCTGTGTACCTTGCCGAGCTTTCCTCCCGCTCTTTGGGGCCGCGCGCCCATTCTGCACCATGAGGGTTGGCATGTGGGGAGCTGTTCATTCTGTGCCCTGCACTCGGCCAGTTTGGCCTGGGGAGGATCCAGCACTCGGGTTTGTCTGACTCGCTGTAGTTGGCCTCAAAACCTTCGCCTGATCCCTCTTGTTTCTTCAGGATTTGCCTACTTCTAGGTCACAGACAGCTTGACAACTACCCTATAGTAACATCAATGAACTTGCCTACAAGTCCTCAAGTAAAATGGCCATACTCTGAGATTCTAATGGAAAGATCATTAGCCACCACGGCAGGCAATAAAAAAGACATTTCCTGAACTCATAATGCCTCTTGGTACACACAGTGTTAGCATCCTGATCTACCTATGCCCTGCTCAGGGCCTTCCACCCTACAGCCAAACAAAACAGGACTTTTCTGCCATGCCCCTTCACAGTGGAGAAGAGCACCAACTCCTACGTTACAAATCCTAGAACAAGACAAAGTTGAAAAGATGCAGAAGGAGCTTAATGGAAAAAAACTGTATTCAATGTCTCAGTGTATGAGATTCAATTATGCCTAAAGAGAAAGAAAAGAAACTATAATGAATCTTCATTAGTTTTAATAAATGCAAACATGTGAACACAAATGAAGCCAATTCCCAGAAGCTGAAACAGTAAGGAAAAGACGCAGTATGTGGAGAACTATTCTTGTAATCCTTTCTACTACAGGGTGGTAAAATATGAGGAAAGTACTGGAAAACAAAGATGAAGAGACAGGAGGGGACCAAGAATGGAGTTCTCACGTCATTTATGGAATGTGGCCCATCCCACTCGTCAGTGTCTTTCCAACAGAACGACTGCATTCCCACTAGAAGGCAGAAGCCAAGGAGACAAAGGGTCTTTTACCCTCTCTTCCAATCAAGGAGCCAGTATGTTTATCTGGCATAGATGGGGGATTCACTTGAGAACACATTTTAAAAAGGAGAAGAGGAGGAAAGAGATACTACTGTCAGTAAAGGGAAGTACAGCTGAAGAGGAGTGTAGTAACCAAACCACAATACAATAGGCTAAACTGAAGTTCAAGAGGCCAGTAAATCTATCACAAATTCACTCATTCAACAGATACTGATTATTTATGTGCTTGGTACTCTTCAAGGTGCAGACAGTAAACAAAACAGATATTCAGTGTATCTTCCTTTCCCCATCTAGATCCAGTCTCCATCCACCCTTATGCCCTGGGAAGCAACGCTCTAGGCAGCTTTGGACTGTGGTATGGAGCCTACAAAGCAGCATGGGTCCCTCAGTCTCAAACTCTCTCCCAAAATACTGAGAAACTACCCACTCGGAGGTGAAGGCCACAGCTCCTGTCTAGCAACCTCTTCCATATAGCTCTTTAAATTCAGTCTCAGGCACTCTCTGACTCACTTTGCCATTTTAGGCCTACAAATGGTATCACCTGCCAATTTACTACAAGTCCCAAGAGTCCCTGCCTAGCCTCACACCCTGCACACACTTTTATAAACATAGCAGTTCCCCTCCCAACCAATGGTGATGTGTCCCAAGACCCCCAGCACACACCTGAGACTGCAGAGAGTCCTGAATCCTATATCCAGTCAGTATAATACCACAGCAGTGGATCCAAGAGCCAAAACGGCAGCTAAGTGACTACTGGAGAATTGTATTTACTGCACGGACAGAATGAACAAAGGATGATTCGTGTCCCAGATTAGATGGAACGGGTTGGTGCAAAATTTCATACTACTCAAAGTGGCACAAAATATACATATGAATTGTTTACTTCCGGAACTTTCCATTTAATATTTTTATGGGTAATAGAAGACACGGAAAGTGAAACCTCAGATTGAAAGGACTATCACCATACTGCCTCTTGAAAATTCTTCTCGAGTTACCCTAATGTGAATGCACCATTTATTTCCTATTAGATCAATAATGTAATAGACAAAAATTCCTGCCCTCTTGAAGTAGGTGGTGGTCAGGAAGACAGACAGTAGAAATACAGTATATGAGAAGATGTCACTGAAGAATATAAGGCAGTGAAAAAAAAAAAAAAGCCAGAAAGTATACAGAAGGGAATTTTAAATAGGTGATTAGGGAAAGCCTTGCTAAGAAGGTCAAAGCAGGTGAAGGAATAGACCAAATGAGAGATCATACAGCCTGAATTGGGGGACAGTGAGGATGACAGAGAAGGAAGGTCGATTTAATATTTAGATAACAGAAGAGCCAGAATATTAAAGTAGTAAAGGACACTGAGGTGGGGGTTATCTCGAATCCTGGCTTAGATAACACATTCTGTTAGCTTCCTGAATAGGAAGCTAATCCTTTCACATATGAAGCCAAAAGATTTACAACTTATTTATGTAAATCTATGATCCATGCAAGATAAGATCCAAGAAATTCAGTTTTCGTCCTAATTACTGCATCACAACTTACCCACACATAAAAATTAAATGTACTGACAACTGGCTGAATAATTACAGAGTTCCATAATCATAATAGGGACTACGAGACCAAGAACCATCCAAAGGAGCAAGAAAAGTTGCTTTTCTTGTAGACATACCACATCTCTGACACTCCTGAAGGTCGATGAGTACAGTACAAGGTGACACTTCCCAGAAAGCACTGGACAAGGGATGACAGACCAGACTCCCTGGGAAGACCAAATCTGACAGCAGACAGAATGAAGTCTCGGGGAGAGTGGTAAACTCAGTGCTCTGATGTTAAAAACTGTCACAAAAACAAAAGGCACCCAGTTAAAGACAAACAAAGGAGAAATCCAAAAAGCTCAAGGCTAAAATTTCCCATCTGATTGGGCAACTAGCTAACTGCTGGAAACCTTTGTGGAAGCAGTCGCGGGAGAGAGAAGGAAGAAAGCCAGGTCTCAGCTGGCGGAGGAGAAAGTCACAGATGAACTAAGGAGGCAGCCACAGTGAGCCACTTTCTGGGAGCAGCTGGAAAGAGGGGCTTAGAGAATCCAGGGTGGGCACAGGTGGAAGGGGGGAGTCCGCTCACTCTCTTTGAGCAAAAGAGCTCACTGAGAAAGAAACCTAAGAAAGATGAGACCATGTCCTATCCAAGGCTGAAGAGACAGGAGGGGTGGTGTTGAAGAGAGATGACAAACGTCTGCGCCAGGATGGAGGCAAATGAAACGAAATGAAGGTGAAATCCACAAAAGTGGAAACCTTCTAGTTCTGACCCTGTCAGAGAGAGATCATAATAGACCATCAACAATGGCAGGACTTGGGACAAAGAGGAACAGTGTGAACCAGATGACAGAGCTGTAAGCAAGCACAGAAGAAAACTAAATAAATCCTGAACTCCTTACCCTTGTCTTCAGGCCCTGTTTGCCTGTGAAATATTCTCCTCCTGCTACATTATGACAGATGCCACCAGGGTGGCAATTGCTATTCCCGAACAACAGCTTCCCACAGTCTGCCTTTATTTCATCCCTTAGCCTAGAATCTTCTTCCTCTCATTTCCATCATAACTTTAATGGCTTGAATGGCACTTCCCAAAGACTCCAATCCAGCCAGAACCTCAGAACAGGACCACGATAAGAAATAAACTATTTGTGGAAGCAATTAAATTAAAGATTTTAAAATGAGATGGCCCTGGATTTAGGGTGGGTCTTCCAGCCACCCAGTACTGTCCTCATAAGAAGGGGAAAGGACACAGAGACACAGAAGGGAAGGCCACATGAAGACACAAGCTAATGCGCTACTCTGGCTCAAGCCAAGGAACGCAGGAGACACAAGGCTGAACCAACGAGGGAGGTTCTCCCAGAGTCTTGGGGAGCAGGCCTCAGACTCAACGCCCTCACACACAGGTGCCCCGCCTCGGCCAAGCCCTTGCCACTGCTCAGCCCCAGTCCCCTACTGACAGCGGGGTTTCCTCCTTCTGGCTTTCAGAAGGGTGAAAGAAAAGATTTTGATTTTAATTCACCAGGTTTGTGGTAATTTGATGCACCAACCCTAGGAAACTAATAAAACGTCATAACCTCTCATGAAATACTATACAATTTTTCCAGATTTTTTTCTTATAATCCAATAAATTTTCAAAGTAGGAACTAAAATAGAAGATTGGTCCTCCTATCAAGACAGCACTCCTATCAAGAGCAGATATCACTCTCCTCTGATCACACTGAAATCTTTAAAGGCAGGGCCCTCATCTTGGGGAATTTTACATCACTTTGCACAGTGTGTATCAGCTGCTACTGTTTAATGAATGACTGTCTGATGATGTATCATTTGGAGTCCTATGCCTACCCTCAAAGGTAAAATTTCCTTGAAGGCAAAGATCAGGTAATCATTTTACATATTCATGGCATCTACCAACGTATTTTAGCACTAAGTACCAAAATATTTAACAACTGCTAATCAGATTAACATCTTCATGGACTATATCTAATATACCAAACTGAAACTATTTCTTCTATTTAAAAAAAACACCAAAAGCACGTGCTGGTGCTTTTGAGCCTCCCCTCCGACGGGGAAGGGTGGCTGCTACAGTTTGTGTCCAGATGTCCCCCTCAAAGCCTCTGCACTGATAGATAGGTGGCGATTCTCAGAGCCGGGTGGATCCAGAGCGCGTGAAACTGGGATCAAGGGTGTGCGGTACTAAATCAATGCACTGATTGGAATGCGCATTGGAATGGATTTACTGACCATAGAAGCCCCACCCTGGCTGTGGGTGGCACCACCCAAAAGGCTGGTAGCCTGGATGGGATAAAAGAGAAAGGCGGGCTCACTGCTACTGCTGCTGCCTCACTGCCTCCCGCCTGATATGCCAGGAGCTCTTTCTCCTCTGCGATGCCCTCTGCCACACCACCCTGCCTTGGACCCAGCCGACTGCACACTGAAACCTTTACAAACTGTGAGCTGAAATAGACCTTTCTGCATTTAATTTTGGGGTCAGGTATCTTGTCTGGGCAACAAGAAAAGTAAGACAATGGCACACCTGTTTTTCTAAACCACCCTTGAACCCAGTAATGAGAATTACAATCTATGGTCATGTGCATTTACCCTGCCAAGGAGACCATTAGTTAGCTGCAATTATGGCTGTAATAGATCCATAAAATACATTAGTGTCTTTGCTTATTACTCAAGATGGAAAACTAGATAAAGACCAATGATCTTTTATTTGGTCAGTGAAAACAACTAAAGCCTTGTGAGGTTTAAAACTGGGCAATCCTGCACACACCTCACACACGGGCTCTAATAATGCCCCACTGCCGCTTGACCCCACCACACGCTTTCTCAGGACACCCACTGATGTGCCAACCAGAAAGGGGACACCATCTCCTCCACCACACACTACCACACTGCGCCTTCTTGTGCACTGTAACTTGGATGCCGTCACATTGCAGTTCCATTCTCTGGCCTGATTTCACTTGCCCTTTGTCACTCGCATCTTAGCCAATTCCACATCAAGTAGTATTTCTTCTATAACACATCTCAATATCTCTTTTCCCATTCATCCTAAGTAAAACACCTCTTAGTTTCTTCTGTAAATACAAGTACTTACTCAGGTGCCAGGCTTCCTGTGGCTCCAATTTTAGGGGCCTAACGTGATTTAAATACCAGGTACTCATTACAAATAAAAAGTGTTACACTCATAGGAAGGAAATGAAAACCCAAAGGGGTTTAGGGAAAAATTAAGCCAAGAATCAGGATTTTCAACCGTTAGAGTTACGAAATTGTCAAGATGTCTTAGAATTTTATTACCAGTAGTCTTAATTAAACTCATTTTTCCTCACTGACCACTCAATATAAAACAACATTTCTTTTTTGTGTCATGATTTCATTTTTGTGTGTAGCAGTACTACAACACTGATTTGTGTGGCCTCTCATTACCGAAAGTCTCACTTTAATTCTGTAGTATTCCAGCTTAATGTAGGTTAAATTGCGTCTTCTGGGCTAAAGCTTATTATAAACCTCTATGACCCATAATTTAAGCGGACTTTAATAGAATAATTCTACAACCATATAGCTAGTTTTTAACGTCAAAGGTTCAAGAAAATCCACCTGAAAATCTTTTAATTAAATCCCAAGGTAGCTTTTTAGGCAGTACACGTGGAATTCACCCCCAGCGCTGGGGTCATTTTGACACATGGTTTCATTTTGTTAGACTTTTGAAGAAAACACTTCAAATCAGTGACATTTTCTGTTCTATAATAAAAACTAGCACGCTGTGTCTTGTTTTCCAACAGGGGAAGACATTTTACTTTCAATTTTGTTAATGTTCGTAAATTTAAACTGCTGCGTACCGCGTTATAAAGTTTCCCACTAAATCGTCTCTAGGTTAAGACTTAAGTAAAATTTTAAGTCAGTAAGAGGCAAATTCAAGTAACCACGACTGCCACGCAATATTGTAGAGTCAACATTAAAAATCAAGTTTCTGGACTGAGCCTGAAGAAGCAGAATGCGAGGTCTGGGAAAATCTAGGGACTGTGCGCCGCTGGGATTCAGTGATCCAAGTCAGCAAAATGAGAGCTGGATTTAAGACCAGGGTGCAGGCATCCGCGTACCCTCAAAAGTCAGACTGAAACTTCTTCGACTTGGAGGGGCGGCGTGGGCGACACTTGCCGCTGGTCGGTCCCCGCCGGGGTTGGGGGGCTCCCTTTCCTCCAGGCTGGAGCGGGCCTGCAGGGCGCTAACCCTAGAGGAACGCGTCTA